>JARWBY010000189.1:0-50000 GCA_030347435.1 Clarias fuscus
AACTGGTATGTTTAGATGCTGTCCTCCCCACTCTCATTGATCACTCAGGTTTGTTGACGGTGAGGTGATTGGTGGCTTCACCTCACCTCAGGGAGACCTCATGTCTGTGTTTCCTTCTGGCTCTCCCTTTTAGTTATGCTGTTATAGTTAGTCCTGCCGGAGTCCCTGCTTGCACTCTACACTAAATATACATTCACCTTAGGCCTGGTTAGTATTTGGATGCGAGACTGCCTGGGAATACAATGTGCTGTAAGCTTTTTATTTTTATTCCCCATATTGCTTATTTTTTTAAATAATAAACAAAAATTGTTCAAATAGGCCTCCCTTCAAAACAGCTTTCACCTATTTCTATGCCAGTCTGTGAGTGCCCATTCTCGAGTCATTTTGGAAGTAAAAAAAATAATAATAATTTTAATTGTTCAAATAGACCTTCCTTCGTGCCAGCTCGGATCAACAGCAATGCCAGTCCGAGAATGCCCATCCTTGTATCATCTCAAAAACTAAGCAGGCTTAGGCCTGGTTAGTACTTGGATGGGAGACTGCCTGGGAATACCAGGTGCTGTAAGCTTTTCATTTTTATTCCTCATACAGTGGAACCTCAGATTGCAAATAACGTGGTTTACGAGTGTTCCGCAAAACGAGCAAAGATTTTTATTACATTTTTAATTGGAAACCGAGCAATTTATTAGTTTACGAGTGTCGAGTATCATGTATCACATATGAGCCTCTTATTTTGACACCGAGCGTCAAGGGATCACAACTGAGCCAATGATTTTACTCTCTCATGCGCGGCGGAATTATGGGTAATCCGCTCCCCTGCTGGGTCTTAGTGCTCGTCTCTTACTGGTATAATCAACATCTCCCTCTCCCTCCTATTTGTGTACACGCGCGTAAGTTGACACTGTGCCCCACACACACCGACACACACACACACACACTCTCTCTCTCTCTCCTTCGCCTTTACTCACCGTCCTATGTATGTGCGCGTCCGTAATTTGACACCGACACACGCACACACACTCTCCCCGGCTTCACACACATGCTTTATTTGTACAGAAAACTCTGCTCTGTCGCGATTCTTTTCAAAGGTAAGGTGCTGGTTTATTTGTTTGTTTGTTTTTTTTACTTTACAGCATTGATTCCGTTAGTATGCGCTCATGCGAGTGTCATTAGAGAGATTTCTTTTTTTTTCTTTTTTTTTAAAACAGTGTTTGCGTTGTGTGTGTTAGTTGTGAAACTTAAAAAGCGAGGTGTGGGGAGAGAGGAGGTGTTTTACTGGTTAAGACGAGGCGAGGGGCTAATTCCACACACACATACAAATACACAGCGCCTGCGCGCACAAACGGAAACACTTATCTGTCAGGATTTATTTTTACTTTTTTTAAATGTTAAGTGCAGGTTAATTTGTTTTATTTTTACTTTATACATTGTATTAATTATTTTTATGTATTTATTGTTTTGGGCTGCAGAACAAATAATTTGAGTTTACATTATTTCTTATGGGAAAATTTATGAGTTTATGAGTGTTTTGGAATACAATCCCGCTTCCGGAACAAATTATGCTTGTAATTCAAGGTTCCACTGTATAGGTTTAAAAAAAAAAATATATATATATATTTATTCACTTTTAAATAGTAAAATAATAATAAAAAAACATTTAAATTGTTCAAATAGGCCTCACTTCGATGTAGCCTTCACCTACAGCCATGCCAGTCTGAGAGTGCCTGTTCTCGAGTCATCTCGAACGCTAAGCAGGGTCGGGCCTGGTTAGTACTTGGATGGGAGACTGCCTGGGAATACCAGGTGCTGAAAGCTTTTCATTTTTTATACCTCATATAGTGTTTTATTCTATTATTTTTTTCTTATAGTAAAATAATCAAAAAACATTTTAATTGTTCATATAGGCTTCCCTTCAAACAAGCTTTCACCTACAGCCATGCCAGTCTGAGAATGCCTCTCCTTGTCTCATCTCAGAAGCTAAACAGGCTTGGGCCTTGGATGGGAGACTCTCTAGGTATACCAGGTGTTGTAAGCTTTTAATTTCTATTCCTCATATAGTAAAAAAAAAAAAAAAAAAGTAAAATACAATTTTTAAAAAGTATTGTTCAAACAGGCCTCCCTTCGAGCCAGCTGTGCCAGCTGTGCCAGTCTCTGAGAGTGACTCTCCTTGTCTCATTTCAGAAGCTAAACATGTTAGTACTTGGATGGTAGACTCCCTGGGTATACCAGGTGCTGTAAGCTTTTCATTTTTATTCCTCATATAGGTTCTTATTTTTATTAAAAAAAATTTCATGAAATAAAAAAAAACACATTTTAATTGTTCAAACAGGCCTCTCTTCAAACCAGCTTTCACCTACAGCCATGGCAGTCTTAAAATGCCCCTTCTTGACTCATCTTAGAAGCTAAGTAGACTCGGTCCTGGTTAGTACTTGGATGAGAGACTGCCTAGGAATACCAGGTGCTGTAAGCCTTTCATTTTTATGCCTCATATAGTTTTTTTCTCCTCCTTAAAATAAATAAATAAATAAGTAGCATTTAATTGTTCAAATAGGCCTCCCTTCAAACCAGCTTTCACCTACAGCCATGCCAGTCTGAGAGTGCCCCTTCACAAGTCATCTTGGCAGCTCAGCAGGCTTGGGCACTTGAATGAGAGATTGCCTGGGGATATCAAATTCAAATTCAAATTTTATTTGTCACATACACAGTCATACAAAGTACGATATGCAGTGAAATGCTTAGACGACTGCCCGTGACCTTAGAATAAAAGACTATTAAAGACTATTTACACGAAATGAATATAATAAAGAAAGTAGAAATAGATTTAACTAAGAATAAAATATATGTACAGTAAAAATATACAAATATACAATAAGAAAATATAAGAAAAAGAAAAATATAAGAAAAATATAAGAAAATAAGAAAACCTGAGTGTAAATATAGAAAAAATATATACAGTGGAACCTCGGATTGCGAGTAAAGTGGTTTACGAGTGTTCCGCAAACCGAGCAAAGATTTTAAATAATTTTTTATTCGGAAACCGAATAAAAAATTCACTTTACAGCAGTGATTCCCTTAGTATGCGCTCACGCCTGGTCAGAGAGATTTCTTTTTTTCCCTGTTAAAACGGTGTTTCCGTGTTTATGTGTGTGTCCGTTTGTTGTGAAACTTAAGTGATTCCTTTAGTATGCGCTCGTGCCAGTCTCGCTTTTTTCTGTTAAACCGGTGTTTCCGCTATGTTTATGCGCTTGTTGTAAAACTTAAAAAGTGTGTCTGTTAATATACGCTCAAGTCAGTCTCAGAGAGATTCTTTTTTTCCTGTTAAAACGGTGTTTCCGTTGTGTGTGTGTGCGTGCGTGTGTTTGTTGTGAAACTGTTGTGAAAAAGTGAGGTGGGGAGAGGGAGGAGGAATGTTACTGTGTAAAACGAGGCGAGGGAAGGGGCTAATTCCACACACACACACACACACACACACACACGGCGCGTGCGTGCACCAATGGAAACACTTATCTGTCGGGATTTATTTGTACTTTTTTTAAAGGTAAAGTGCCGATTAATTTGTTTTATTTTCATTTTATAGATTGTATTAATTATTTTTATGTATTTATTTTTGGGGGCTGTGGAACGAATAATTTGAGTTTTCATTATTTCTTATGGGAAATGATGATTTGGTTTAAGAGTGTTTTGGAATACGAGCCCACTTCCGGAACGAATTATGCTCGTAATCCAAGGTTCCACTGTATACGATATGAGAAAATATAAGAAAGCCTAGGTGTACCTAGGTGCACAGTATAGAAAAATATGGAATATAAATAGAAATGTCCAGGGGGTGTCCAAGTATGCTGTAAAGTGTACATACTTAAAGTGACTTGTGCATATAGAATTAATAGTAATGTAGTGTGAAGGGTGTGCAATGATTGACCCGAATGTCCAGAGAGAGTGCAAGAAGCATGAGTGTGGGTGTGTAAAGTGGGTCAGTCAGTACTGTATGGTGTGCTGGTTGAGAGACCGTATCACCTGCGGGAAGAAGCTCTTCTTCAGTCTCTCTGTGTTGGCCTTCAGGAAGCGGAATCGCTTTCCTGTCCTCAACAGAGAGAACAGTCCATTGCTGGGGTGGCTGAGGTCCTTCACGATCTTCCTGGCCTTGGTCCAGCACCGCTTCCTGTAGATCGGGTGCAGGTCAGGGAGCTCGGTGTGGATGATGCGCTCAGCTGATCGCACAACCCTCTGTAGAGTTCGTCTGTCCTGCATGGTGCTGTTCCCGAACCAGGTCATGATGTTTCCCGTCAGAATGCTCTCTATGGTGCAGGAGTAGAAGTTCCTGAGCACCTTGGAGGGCAGTCTAAAGTCTCTCAAGCGCCTGAGGTGGTAGAGACGCTGTCGGGCCTTCTTCACCACGGTGTTGATGTGACAGGATCATGACAAGTCCTGCTTGATGTGGACACCGAGGTATCTGAAGTCGAGGCTACGCAGTCGTGTGTGTACAGAGAGTACAGTAGAGGGCTCAGAACACAACCCTGTGGTGCTCCAGTGCTGAGCGTGAGGGAGGCTGAGACATGTCCACCCATCCTTACAGCCTGTGGTCTGCCAGTTAGGAAGTTGGAGATCCACTGACACAGAGATGAGCTGAGTCCCAGGGAATTATGCTATTAAATGCTGAGCTGTAGTCGATGAAAAGCATTTTAACATAATTCCCCCTTCTATTGTCCAGGTGTGTCAGAGATGTATGAAGAAGATGAGCGATAGCGTCATCTGTAGAGCGGTGTGAACGGTACGCGAACTGTAGTGGATCCAGTGTGTTGGGTAGTGAAGAAATGATGAAGTCTCTGACCAGCCGTTCAAAGCACTTCATCACCACTGATGTGAGGGCTACAGGTCGATAGTCATTGAGGGAAGCAGGATGTGGTTTCTTCGGAACAGGAACAATGATGGACTCTTTGAAGCATGTAGGGATCACCGACTGAGATAAAGAGATGTTGAATATCTCTGTGAACACAGGTACAAGCTGGTCTGCGCAGGCTCTGAGGACTCTACCTGAGATGCCGACTGGTCCTGCTGCTTTCCTGGTGTTCACTCTTTTGAAGGATCTCCTCACATCATGCTCGGAGATGATAAACGCGTTTCTGGTACTGACAGTGTCTTCCTGTCTGTAGCCTTTAGCGCCGCTAGCATTAGCGCCGCTAGCATTAGCATCGCTAGCGTCTTTAGCTGCAGCCTCAAAGCGAGCATAAAAGGTGTTCAGCTCGTCTGCTAGAGTCATGTCCGCGTTCATCATACCGGATGTTGGTGCTTTATAGTCCGTTATCGTTCTTAGTCCCTGCCACAGGCGCCTAGAGTCACTCTGTTGGAGTTGTGACTCTAGTTTCCTCCCATAGCGCTGCTTCGCCTCTTTCACCACTTTCCGGACGTTATATGCCGCAGCCTTGTACAAGTCCATGTCCCCCGACGCAAGTCCTACGTTGTAGGCAGCGGTGCGAGATCTCAGAGCATCACGGATGGTTTTATCCACCCACGGCATCTGATAGGGAAATGTTCTGATGGTCGTTTTCTGTATGGTATCATCCACTAGTTTCCCGACGAATCCCACAACCGCTGCCGTAAACACGTTGACGTCATCAGAGCTGTTTTGGAACATGTCCCAGTCTGCGTCATCGAGTGCGTCCTGTAGCGCGGCCACCGATTGGTCCGTCCAGCGCGCGACCTCCCTCTGAACTGGAACTTCCTGTTTGAGCCTTTGTTTGTATTTTGGCATGAGGAAGATGGCGGCATGGTCAGATTTACCAAACGGTGGGCGAGATTGTGCATTGTAGCCGTCCTTGACTGTTGTGTAGCAGTGATCCAGTGTCCTTTCGCCCCTGGTCGGGCAGGTGATGTGCTGATAAAAGATTGTCCCGGTGTTGTGTTTGGTGCTGTGTGAGAGCCTCATGCAGCTCGCATAAGGCAGTGTCTGTGTCCGCTTATGGTGGAATATAAGCGGCGCTGATTATGACTGATGTAAACTCCCGAGGAAGATAAAAAGGACGACACTTGATAGTCAATAGTTCCTGGTTGGGTGTGCAGGATCGTGTAAGAGGAACAATGCTCGCGATGTTGCACCAGCTGCTGTTCACCATTAAACACACACCGCCTCCCCTTGTCTTCCCCGACTCCCGTGTCCTGTCCATGCGGTGAACCGAAAAAAACTGGGCCGGCTGAATGGCATGGTCCGGCACCGCTGGGTTCAGCCATGTCTCGGTGAAGCAGAGGAAATTGCAGTCCCAATTGCAGTCCCTGAGGTCATCGAGCTTGTTTTCAAGTGACTGGACGTTGGCGAGGAGGATGCTAGACAGAGGTGTGCGGTGTCTCAGCCTGTTCCTGATGCCGGCTCATTTCCCTCGGGGCCGCCGCTTCGCGTCGCGTCCTTTGTTCTCCCTCAGGATCTTCAGCTCGGATCTGGCGTCAAAAACGTTGAATTGTGAGTACATTGTAAACCAATAGAAATAACAGTATCTCTATCGTACCTAATGCACTCAATGGTGATGAATTACCCGGTTTAAAGTTATCGAAATTTTTACTTAAAAGCATAAACAAGTTAAAGTAGGTCGGAGCAGTCGTGATGGCAGCTGACCTCACCGGCGCCATCTTGGAATGGCTGTAAGCTTTTCATTTTTACTTTTCATTTTTATTCATTTTTATAATTTTTTTAAGTAAAATAAATAAAATAAAATAAACCATTTTAATTGTTTAAAAATTCCTCCCTTCAAACCAGCTTCCACCTACAGCCATACCAGTCTGACAGCACCAGAGGTCGCTGTTGCACCCAATTGAGAACGGCTGCAGAAGGTGGGAGAGGCCCGGCATATATTGCTTGTAAAAGTTTTTTTTTTTTAAACAGTATATCTATGCATTAATTGTTTATTTGAAAAAATTGTCATGTTAACTCCCCTGCAGTTTACCTGCTAGGGGAGGTTTTTCTTTTTTTTGTTTTTTAATTTCTTTAAAAATCACTTTTTTTTATTATAATGGAGGACGGGGAATATAAAAATAACGACATGGAAGGAAAGAACGGACTAGAGATACAAGAGAATACAAGAGAATATAAGGTGATTCACAGGAGGACGGCGTGGAAGCGGCGAGAGATGCACAAGGACATGGACAAGAGGAGACAAGGCGGAAGGAGAAAGGAGAACACGAAAAAAGGCTGGCTCCTGTAGGCCTGGTTATGGCTCCTGTAGGCCTGGTTATGTTGAAGGCTCGTTAGTCTCACCACAGCTGTTTGTAGTGGTCACGGCTGCTTTCCTTGTAATGTCTCAATCAAAAGCTTAACTCAAATAGGTAACCCCTGACAAGCCCCTTTGGAACGTTGACTCAAGTCCAAGTCAAGGCCAACATTGCTAGGGAGCCTATTTCGAGTGTGACGTCATTCTTCCAAAAGGATTTAAAGAGCTTTAGGGTTTCATGCTATACTGGTCGCTCTAGGTACAACTCACAGCAATGAGGACTTACCAAATGATTCAAACAGGTCAGAGCTGCTGTCAGGGTGGCAACTGCAAGAGGCAATCCTGCCTTGCTAGGCTTGTCTCCCAAGGTTTCAGGCAGCTTGTGCGTCCCATGTTTTCATGCTGCGCAGTCACGCAGCTCCAGTGGTGTCAGCCAACATGAAGCATGCTGCTAACAACAGGAAGCATACTGTCTCAAATCTTGTTCCCTTTTTAACAAGACTGTTCACATCTGTAGGTATAAAGCCAGTATAATTGTTCAAAAAAAGGCTAACTTGCTAGTCTGAACAGGGACAGGTATAGGCCTAATAGAACCCTCACCACACTAAGATTGGAAAACGGTCCACTTGATGAAGAAATTATCCTATACTCAAGTTTGCAGCATCTTTCCGCATCCGCTTCATTGACGTCCTATGAAAACACCTCATGCCACAAGGCATACATATATTGACAGAGAGAAAGAGTCATCTAGTTTGCTCCGAAAAAAAGAAAAGAAATGGTCCCTCCAGAAATTGTGTTAAGTGCTGGAGGCGCTGTACCTGGTGGCCAAGCGTTTAATGCATGGACTGCAAATCCAGTGGGCTCTGGGATGAAACTTGGATGACATGCTCTCAGACATGCATGGAATTGATTAGGAAAAAAAAAATTCTTCGAGTTCAGGATCATTTCTTCATCGAGTGGACCGTTTTCCAATCTTTGTGTGGCGAGGGGTTTGTGAGGGGTTACCTATTAGAGTTATTAGATTAACAAGCTTGTCTGCTGTCCCTTGCAAAATGCGTGAGAAATCTAGCTGGTTTCGATGAGGTGCCCGAGAGTTTAAGGCGATGGACTGCTCATCCATTGTGCTCTGCATGCGTGGGTTTGAATCCCACCTTCGTTGATTGTGTGTTTAAGCCCATTTGCAGGCATGCCTCATGTTTTTGCAGTGTCTTTTGTGTGAAGAAGACCTACAAGCAGCTCCTTTGCACAGGTCTGTGAGCCTGACAAGACTGGATTAAGAGGCTGGAGACACGTAGCACTGATCATGCGCATTTCGGATGCAAATTCATTTGTGTGAACTGTGTCAACATGAGAAGAAGGCAGTTGACAGTCAATCCACTGTGCATAACCCATATAGGTATGGATCCTTTTGTCATGAACAAGACCTTGTTCAACCATTTTTAGTAATGCAGTCGGAGTGCAGACATTATTGCCGAAGCGTTGTGCTCTCTCTCTCTTTTCCGACGTTCCATGGTCGTTTTTGTGCGTCTGTTCGAATCCCACCGCTGCCAGGTTGAGCTTTTGATTCGTCTCCTGCATTGACAGTTGGCCGAGTGTCACTAAATGTACATGTTTCCATGGCTCCTGTAGGCCTGGTTTTGTTGAAGTTGCGGTAGTCTCACCACAGCTGTTTGTCATGGTCACACCTGCTTTCCTTGTTCTCCCTTGTAATGTCTCAATCAGCAGATGAACTCTAATAGGTAACCCCTCACAAACCCCTCACCACACAAAGATTGGAAAACGGTCCACTCGATGAAGAAATGATCCTGCACTTGAAGAAATTATCCTGTACTCAAGTTTGCAGCGTTTTTCTACATCTGCTTCATTCACTTCCTATGAAAACACCACATGCCACAAGGCATAGACATGTTTACGGAGAGTTACAATTACAATTACAAACCCTGCTTGTGAGATTCTGCTGTCTTCCACGACACTTTTCTTTTAGCCCTGTTCGACTTGAGTGAAAAGGGCACAACCATACAGACAATGCGAAGGAAGCCTGGCTGACTTAAACCTTTTTTTCCCGTAATTTCGTCTGCTACCCTATGTGTTGAGTATTGTATGCACAGCTGTGCAGAAAAACATAAAAAATATACTGTTACTTGCCAACGGTACTTTCTCCTGCATGCAATCTGGCTTGTTGTTGTAGGGGTATGATTCTTGCTTAGGGTGCGAGAGGTCCTGTGTTCAAATCCTGGAGAAGCCCTGGTTTTACAGTGACCACTCTCTGTGGATGAACAGACTGCAACCTTGCATGGTTGGCGACAATGTTCTGATTAGACTGCTTGGTTCATGATAGCTTTCAGGTTCCAAATGAGAATATAATTCCCTGTCAAGCTGAGATTGTGTTAAAAGGCTGAGCTTTGGTTTGTTGCTATTGATTGCCCATTTGCACGAGCACTTTATGTTGTTTCTTTTGTATGAAAACGTAGATAGTTCTCTTTCTAACTACAGTAGGAGCCACACGAAATAGCCGCGGCCATGTGAATGCCGTGCGGATCCCGTGCGGCTTCCCTTTGGACCCCGTGGTTCCCCCTCCCTCTCCTGCCAGGAAGGTGTGTCAAGATTTTGCTGTAAACACGCCCATTCAAGCTCTATTTATTCATTTACCTGGTGCCACCACTAGATGGTGCTTTGTTCTCAAGAACACGTTAAAAGATTCTGCTGTCTTCCATGACACGTTTATTCTAGCCCTGTTTGACTTGAGTGAAAAGGGCATGGCCATACAGAATATTGAAAGGAAGCCTGGGTGACTTGAACCTTTTTTAAAGAGTAACTTTACAGAGGTGTTTAAAATAGCGAAGGCGATGTCCGAAGAAGTAGTTTGCTCTGGTCCCATCCCAATGAGACGTGGCGACATAGCTTACAGCAGGTTATGGTCGCTGAACCGCTGGATGTCCAGGTGGTGCTCCGAAAACAACGTGGGCTTCATAGACAATTGGAAGACCTTTGAGGGCAAAACTGGCCTGTTAGGGCGGGACGGTGTCCATCCCACTCGGGAAGGTGCTGCTCTCATTTCTTGCAGTATAGCACATAGTCTCAGAAGAGGCCTAGTTAATCGGTGACAATCCAGAGCCCAGGCCAGGGAGCAGACAGACAGGCTAAACCAACCGTCTGCTAGCTGCAGAGAGTCGTCACTCAGGGTTCATCATATTGAGACTGTGTCTGTTCCCCGAGCTAAACATAAATTTAGAAAGACTCAGAAAGTCTGTTTTAGTAATTTAATTAACATAGATACCACAAACTCAGATCACACTGAATGCGCAGCCGGCAACTCTGATCTGAAGCTAGGACTGTTAAATATTAGGTCTCTCGCATCTAAAGCAGTTATTGTTAATGAAATTATCACAGATCAGGAGTTTGATATATTATGTTTAACAGAAACCTGGATTAAACAGGACGAGTATGTAGCTCTAAATGAAGCTAGTCCTCCTGGATACAGCTACATACACCAGCCTCGGCTAACTGGTAGAGGAGGAGGAGTTGCAGTTATTTATAACGATAATCTGTCTCTCGTACAAAAACACAGTTTTAAATCTAATGCATTTGAAGTTCTCTATAGTAACATAAAGTCAGCTCAGTCGATCCCGCTAATCATCATTTACAGACCCCCAGGGCCGTACTCGGAGTTTCTCTGCGAATTTGCAGATTTCCTCTCAAACCTTGTTGTTTCTGTAGACAAAGCGTTAATTGCTGGAGACTTTAATATTCATTTTGAGAATCCAGAAGACCCTCTGAGAACAGCATTTATGTCCATACTGGACTCAGTAGGAGTAAATCAGTGTGTAGTAGGACCCACTCATAAAGCAGGTCACACTTTAGATTTAATATTATCCTTCGGATTAATTATAGGAAATATAACCACAATTCCACAGTCTGAAGTTATCTCAGATCACTACCTTGTCTCGATTAAAGCGTGTTATAGTAATAATGTATGCAGCACAGCACCGCGCTTCCACCTTAAACGTACATTTACATCAAATACCGCACAGAGCTTTATCAATAATCTTCCAGAATTATCAACTTTGATTGGATCGCCATCTGACTTCACAGAACTCGAACAGGCGAATGAATATCTAGAGTCAGCACTTCGTTATAGCTTAGATAATGTAGCTCCAGTTAAAAGGAAAATGATTAGAGATAAGAAACTCGCTCCTTGGTATAATGACCACACCCGTGCTTTAAAACAAACCGCTCGAAAATTCGAACGTAAATGGCGCCAAACTAAATTGATAGTATTCAAAATAGCTTGGAAGGAGAGCATCCTGTACTATAAAAAAGCTCTCAGTGATGCTAGATCAACGTATCTCTCCACTCTTATAGAAAATAACAAAAAACACCCGAGATTTTTATTTAATACCGTAGCTAACTTAACTAAAAACAAGACCACTGCAGAAATCTCCACAACAACATCATGCAGTAGTGAGGATTTCATGAACTTTTTCAATAATAAAATCATAAATATTAGGCAAAAAATTCAGGCTTTGAAAACAGACAATTTAAATAATTCAGATGATCTAACCACATCACATCAGAACTTAGAACACTTTACTCCCCTTGAAGCGAGGGAACTAATTTCACTCATCTCTTCTTCAAAATCGTCAACCTGTATATTAGATCCTATACCGACACATTTTCTCAAACAGATAGTACCAGCAATAATAGAACCCCTGTTGAAAGTAATTAACTGTTCACTCAGTAGTGGGTATGTCCCCAAATCCTTTAAATTAGCCGTTATTAAACCGCTAATCAAGAAACCTGACCTTGACCCCTGTCTGCTTTCTAATTACAGGTCGATATCAAACCTTCCCTTTATCTCCAAGATTTTGGAAAAGGTAGTATCACAGCAGCTATGTTCACATCTACACAGAAATAGCATAAATGAACTGTATCAGTCAGGATTTAGGCCTCATCACAGCACAGAGACAGCACTTGTTAAAGTAGTAAACGACCTCCTATGGGCCTCTGATCAGGGTTGCGTCACTATACTTGTGTTACTGGACCTCAGTGCAGCTTTTGATCCATTTTTTGCACCATTGATCATAGTATTCTCCTTCACAGATTAGAAAAGGTAGTAGGAATTAAGGGAACTGCCCTCTTGTGGCTCAGATCCTATTTGACTGATCGTTATCAGTTTGTAGATTTAGATGGTGACCATTCCTCATGTTCTCAAGTGGAGTTTGGTGTTCCACAGGGCTCAGTTTTAGGCCCACTGCTTTTTTCCCTTTACATGCTTCCTCTGGGCAACATAATTCGTAAACATGGTATTAGTTTTCATTGTTATGCTGATGACACACAATTATATGTCTCAGCAAAACCAGATGAGAAAAACCAGTTTGCTAAAATCGAGCAGTGTGTGCAGGATATACGAGATTGGATGTTAATTAATTTTCTTCTGCTTAATCCTGATAAGACAGAAGTTCTGGTCATAGGACCACAAGTAGCTAGAAGTAAGCTTTCTGATCACACTGTAACTTTAGATGGCCTTTCTGTTCCATCAAGTGCAACAGTAAAAGACCTCGGTGTGATTATAGATTCCAGCCTTTCGTTTGAAGCTCATGTAGATAATATCACCAGGATAGCTTTCTTTCACCTTAGAAATATTGCCAAATAAGAAACATATTGTCACTAAATGATGCAGAAAAACTAGTTCATGCTTTTATCACGTCTAGGTTGGACTATTGTAACGCCTTACTGTCTGGTTGTTCAATTAGGTGTATAAACAAGCTTCAGTTAGTACAGAATGCAGCAGCGAGAGTCCTCACTAAAACCAGAAAATACGAGCACATCACCCCTATCTTATCTACACTGCATTGGCTCCCTGTGAAATTTCGCATCGATTTTAAGATACTACTTTTGACATTTAAAGCACTAAATGGTCTCGCGCCACAGTATTTGAGTGAACTGTTAGTGTCTTACGATCCGCCACGCCTACTTCGATCAAAGAATGCAGGCTGCCTGTCAGTACCACGTATTATTAAAACTACAGCAGGGGGCAGGGCTTTTTCTTACAAAGCCCCGAAGTTATGGAATAGTCTTCCTATTAATGTTGGGGACTCAGACACAGTCTCAGTGTTTAAGTCTAGGCTAAAAACCTATTTATTTAGCCAAGCATTTTTGTAAATAGATTAACCTTAGGTAAAGGAGCAGATCTGGGGGACTCATAGACGTAGAGTATTCTGGTGAACTGGTATGTTTAGATGCTGTCCTCCCCACTCTCATTGTTCACTCAGGTTTGTTGACGGTGAGGTGATTGGTTGCTTTACATCTCAGGGAGCCCTCATGTTTGTGTTTCCTTCTGGCTCTCCCTTTTAGTTATGCTGTTATAGTTAGTCCTGCCGGAGTCTCTGCTTGCACTTTGCACTAAATATACATTCACCTATACATGTTGACTGTGACCATACCTAACTGCCATCTCTCCTTATTTTCTGTTCTCTCCTTTTCTGCTCTCTCCTCTCTCTCTCTCCCCCTCTTCTTTCCCTCTCTCTGTCTCTCTGTCGAGCTATACATGTTTCGCTCCTGAGTTGCCAGTGATCCAGACCCCTTTGCCCTCTGGAGCCGTCTAACCCATCCTGGAGTCCTGCTTCTGGTTGGAGATCTCGTCGCATGGATGCCCCGTGTGGTCTGCCTGGATTCGTATGGTGGCTGGGGCTGGTTTCCATGAAGACTGTCCTGTCATCGAGTGATGCTCTGGGGACCTGTGACTTCAGTTGTTCGATAACTCAGGACCGGAATCCCCTACAGTCTACCTGAGCCTCCGGGAACAAACTGGACTCATTTTAATTTTAAAACATCTCCTGTTATACTGAACTTCCAGTCGTACACATTATTATGCTGAGCAATTCCTGCTATCCGTTATCACCCAGATGAGGATGGGTTCCCTGTTGAGTCTGGTTCCTCTCAAGGTTTCTTCCTATTACCATCTCAGGGAGTTTTTCCTTGCCACCGTCGCCCTCGGCTTGCTCATCGGGGACAATCTTGTCATTTTGATTCATATACATTGCATAAAAACTTACTTCTTTTTATTATGTAAAGCTGCTTTGCGACAATGTCAATTGTTAAAAGCGCTATATAAATAAAATTGACTTGACTTGACTTTTCCCGTAATTTCCTCTGCTACCCTATGTGTTGAGTATTGTATGCACAGCTGTGCAGAAAAACATTAAAAAGATACTGAGTTCCTGGCAATGCTACTCTGTCCTGCATGCAATATGGCTCGTTGGTCTAGGGGTATGATTCTCGCTTAGGGTGCGAGAGGTCCCGGGTTCAAATCCCGGATGAGCCCTGGTTTTACTCTGTGGATCAACAGACTGCAACAAGGTTCTGATTAACCTGCTTGGTTCATGAGAGATTTCAGGTTTCCAATGAGAACATAATTCTCTGTCAAGCTGTGATTGTGTTAAAGGGCTGAGCTGTTCTCAACCATCTATAAGCAAATCCTTGTTTCCCAGACTCATGTCCATCATTTCAGGTTCATTCTGCTTCTAGAAAAACATCTTGAGACGTGAAGAGTCCAGTTCTCGAGATAGAGCGCAGAGATGATGGACTCCTCCTCATGGAATTGCTCAGAAATCACTTTCACCGCTGCTTCAATAGAGGTGAATTGAAGGTTCACTCAGGTCATGAGATCAATGTCGAGCTAGAGTTCCTGCAGCCTATTCCAGCCTTGCTTTTCCCCCTATGGTTTGCATTGAGAATTCTCTAGTTCTCACCAGCCAAACGCCTCATTTAGGACAAAGCATTCACCAAGAACTCAGTTTTGTATTCTAATGTCAGGTTGTTGCAGTGTCACTTTGTTGCTCTTGATTGCCCATTTGCATGTGCACTTTATGTTGTTTTTTTGGTATGAAAACGTAGATAGTTCACTGTTTAACTAAAAATGTAGATCTTTCTTGTCCCAGGTAGTCGGCTAATTAGTTCTCCAAGTTAGCTAGTTCGTTTTTCTGTTAATTTCTGTTCTTAATTTATGTTGTCACGTCAATCAGTCTTGCTTCAGCTAGCCAGCTAACTAGGTTTCTTAGTTAGCTAGTTAGTTATTGTTAATTTATGTTGTTAAATTCATGTTGTATGTAGCACCTTGGTCTTGGAGGAATGTTGTTTCATTTCACTGTGTACTGAACTGTATATGGTTGGAATGACAATAAAAGCCCACTTGACTTGACTTTGTTAAAGTGTCTTTTCAAACAGATTGGAGTTGAGGGAGTTTCTGCAGCTCTTATAAATAATGGTGACAAAAGCAAGGACTTTTCTTGTTAATTTAGTAGCAGGTAGCTTGCTGCAGCTCCCACAGGCATTGCAAAGCCTTCTTCTGTGGTAACGCTGTCTCCAAAGACGATTCTAGACCTGTTTAAATGAAGTGAAATGAATAAAATCATATAGGTTTTCTGAAGTAAAACTAGATACCTTGAACCTTCGTTTCGCATAATGTCGTGCGAAATCATATCAGGAGTTTAGCTTTCTCTGTCCCAAGATACGGAAAAACATGGTTATGCTACATTATCTCGCTCACACTGAGCAACATTCTTCCACTAGCCATGCTGGCTCATTGGTCTAGGGGTATGATTCTCGCTTTGGCTGCGAGAGGTCCCGGGTTCAAATCCCGGACGAGGCCTGGTTTTGCATTGAACAGTCGACCTCTCTGTGGAACAAGTGGTTCTGTTGAGCCTCCTTGGCTCATGAGAGGTTGAGAGAGGTTCCACCTCCAAGGGAGCCCATAATCCTCTGTCCAACTGCACCACTCTGACATGGGTGGTCATTGCTTGCGAAAGCAAAGCCATATTTCCAAGGCTGACCCCTTTACATGTTTATTCAGTTTCAACAAAACCATCTTGAAACATGAAGAAACCAGTCAGATGTAATACACCAGGGGTAAATCAACGAATAATTTCCTTCTTAGTTGTGATCACAGATATACTGCTGCAACTCCTGCAGGAATTACAAACCCTGCTTGTGAGATTCTGCTGTCTTCCATGACACTTTTATTCTAGCCCTGTTTGACTTGAGTGAAAAGGGCATGGCCATACAGAATATTGAAAGGAAGCCTGGGTGACTTGAACCTTTTTTCCCGTAATTTCCTCTGCTACCCTATGTGTTGAGTATTGTATGCACAGCTGTGCAGAAAAACATTAAAAAGATACTGAGTTCCTGGCAATGCTACTCTGTCCTGCATGCAATCTGGCTCGTTGGTCTAGGGGTGTGATTCTCGCTTAGAGTGCGAGAGGTCCCGGGTTCAAATCCCAGATGAGCCCTGGTTTTACTCTGTGGATCAACAGACTGCAACAAGGTTCTGATTAACCTGCTTGGTTCATGAGAGATTTCAGGTTTCCAATGAGAACATAATTCCCTATCAAGCTGTGATTGTGTTAAAGGGCTGAGCTGTGCTCAACCATCTATAAGCAAATCCTTGTTTCCCAGACTCATGTCCATCATTTCAGGTTCATTCTGCTTCTAGAAAAACATCTTGAGACGTGAAGAGTCCAGTTCTCGAGATAGAGCGCAGAGATGATGGACTCCTCCTCATGGAATTGCTCAGAAATCACTTTCACCGCTGCTTCAATAGAGGTGAATTGAAGGTTCAGTCAGGTCATGAGATCAATGTCGAGCTAGAGTTGTGTCTTAGTCAGTTTGCAGGGATATCTCATGTTATTGTGGGGTCTTTTGTGTGGAGAAGGCCTGCAAGCAGCCCTTTGCACAGGTCCATGAGCGTGACAAGACTGGAGGCACGCATTTTGCATGCAAATTCATTTGTGTGACCTGTGTCAACATGAGATGAAGGCAATTGACAGTCAATCCACTGTGCATAACCCATGTAGGTATGGATCCTTTTGGCATGAACAAGACCTTGTTCAGCCATTTTTAGTAATGAACGCAGTGCAAACATTATTGCCGAAGAGTTGCACTCACTCTCTCTTTTCGGACGTTCCATGGTCGTTTCATGCATCTGTGGGTAGCGTGGCCGAGCGGTCTAAGGCCCTGGATTAAGGCTTTGGGATGTTGATTCCAGTCTATAAGAAGGATTGCTTTCCAAGGGCACCGTTGGTAGGGAGCCTTTATCGAGTGTGATGTCATGCTTCAAAAAGGATTTAAACAGCTCCAGGCTTTCATGCTATAGTGGTAGCTCTAGGTACAACTCACAGCAATGAGCACTTACCAAATGATTCAACAAGGTCAGAGCTGCTGTCAGGGGGGCAACTGCAGGAGGCAATACTCCCTTGCTTGGCTTGTCTCCCAAGGTATCAGGCAGCTCGTGCGTCCCATGTTTTTACGCTGTGCAGTCACGCAGCTCCAGTGGTGTCCTCGGACGACCTCAGACAGGCAGCCAACATGAAGCATGCTGCTTACAACATGAAGCATGCTGTCTCACATCTTGTTCCCTGTTGAACAAGACTGTTCACATCTGTAGGTAAAAAGCCATTATAATTGTTTAAAAAAAGTTAACTACCTAGTCCAAACAGGGACCAGTATAGCCCTAATCGAAATCTTCACCACACAAAGATTGGAAAACTGTCCACTCGATGAAGAAATGATCCTGTACTCAAGTTTGCAGCGTGTTTCCACATCTGCTTCATTCACTTCCTATGAAAACACCACATGCCACAAGGCATACACATATTGACGGAGAGAAAGAGTCATTGAATTTGCTCCGAAAAAAGAAAAGAAATGGTCCCTCCAGAATTTGTGTTAAGTTCTGGAGGTGCTGTACTAGGTGGCCAAGCGTTTAATGCGTGGACTGCAAATCCAGTGGCTCTGGGATGAAACTTGGATGCCATGCTCTCAGACATGCATGGAATTGATCAGGAAAAAAACTACTTCAAGCTTGTCTATTGTCCCTTGCAAAATGTGTGAGAAATCTCCCCATCTTCGACGAGGTGCCCGAGAGGTTAAGGCGATGGTCTGCTAATCCATTGTGCTCTGCACGTGTGGGTTTGGATCCCACTTTCGTCCGTGGCGTGTCTTAGGCTGTTTGCTGGCATGCCTCATGTTATTGTGGGGTCTTTTGTGTGGAGAAGGCCTACAAGCAGGGCCTTTGCACAGGTCCGTGAGTGTGACAAGACTGGAGGCACGCATTTTACATGCAAATTCATTTGTGTGACCTGTTTCAACATGACATGAAGGCAGTTGACAGTCGATCCACTGTGCTTAACCCATGTAGGTATGGATCCTTTTGGCATGAACAAGACCTTGTTCAGCCATTTTTAGTAATGAACGCAGTGGAAACATTATTGGTGAAGTCTTGCACTCTCTGTCTTTTCTCGGACGTTGCATGCTCGTTCCATGCTCGTTTCATGCTTCTGTGGGTAGCGTGGCCGAGCGGTCTAAGGCGCTAGATTAAGGCTCCAATCTCTTCGGAGGCGTGGGTTCAAATCCCACTGCTGCCAAGTTGAGCTTTTGATTCAACTCCTGCATTGACAGGTGGCCGAGTGTCACTAAATGGACATGTTTCCATGGCTCCTGTAGGCCTGGTTTTGTTGAAGTTGCGGTAGTCTCACCACAGCTGTTTGTTATGGTCACACCTGCTTTCCTTGTTCTCCCTTGTAATGTCTCAATCAACAGCTTAACTCTAATAGGTAACCCCTCACAAACCCCTTTGGGATGTTGATTCCAGTCTACAAGAAGGATTGCTTTCCAAGGGCACCGTTGGTAGGGAGCCTTTATCGAGTGTGATGTCATGCTTCAAAAAGCATTTAAACAGCTCCAGGCTTTCATGCTATAGTGGTAGCTCTAGGTACAACTCACAGCAATGAGCACTTACCAAATGATTCAACAAGGTCAGAGCTGCTGTCAGGGGGGCAACTGCAGGAGGCAATGCTCCCTTGCGTGGCTTGTCTCCCAAGGTTTCAGCCAGCTCGTGCGTCCCATGTTTTTATGCTGCGCAGTCACGCAGCTCCAGTGGTGTCCTCGGACGACCTCAGACAGGCAGCCAACATGAAGCATGCTGCTTACAACATGAAGCATGCTGCTTACAACATGAAGCATGCTGTCTCACATCTTGTTCCCTGTTGAACAAGACTGTTCACATCTGTAGGTAAAAAGCCATTATAATTGTAAAAAAAAAAGCTAGCTAGCTAGTCTGAACAGGGACCAGTATAGCCCTAATCGAAATATTCGCCACACAAAGATTGGTGAATATTTAGAGCGTGTTTCCACATCTGCTTCATTCACTTCCTATGAAAACACCACATGCCACAAGGCATACACATATTGACGGAGAGAAAGAGTCATCGAATTTGCTCCCAAAAAAGAAAATAAATTGTCCCTCCAGAATTTGTGTTAAGTGCTGGAGGCGCTGTATTAGGTAGCCAAGCGTTTAATGCGTGGACTGCAAATCCAGTGGCTCTGGGATGAAACTTGGATGCCATGCTCGCAGACATGCATGGAATTGATCAGGAAAAAAACTACTTCAAGCTTGTCTATTGTCCCTTGCAAAATGTGTGAGAAATCTCCCCATCTTCGACGAGGTGCCCGAGAGGTTAAGGCGATGGACTGCTAATCCATTGTGCTCTGCACGTGTGGGTTCGGATCCCACCTTTGTCGGTGGCGTGTCTTAGGCTGTTTGCAGGCATGCCTCATGTTATTGTGGGGTCTTTCGTGTGGAGAAGGCCTACAAGCAGGCCTTTTGCACAGGTCAGTGAGCGTCACAAGAATGGAGGCACGCATTTTGCATGCAAATTCATTTGTGTGACCTGTGTCAACATGAGATGAAGGCAGTTGACAGTCGATCCACTGTGCATAACCCATGTAGGTATGGATCCTTTTGGCCTGAACAAGACCTTGTTCAGCCATTTTTAGTAATGAACGCAGTGGAAACATTATTACCGAAGTGTTGCATTCTCTCTCTCTTTTCAGACGTTCCATGGTCGTTTTATGCATCTGTGTGTAGCGTGGCCGAGCGGTCTAAGGTGCTGGATTAAGGCTCCAGTCTCTTCGGAGGTGTGGGTTCGAATCCCACTGCTGCCAAGTTGAGCTTTTGATTCGACTCCTGCATTGACAGTTGGCCGAGTGTCACTAAATGTACATGTTTCCATGGCTCCTGTAGGCCTGGTTTTGTTGAAGATGCGGTAGTCTCACCACAGCTGTTTGTCATGGTCACGCCTGCTTTCCTTGTTCTCCCTTGTAATGTCTCAATCAACAGCTTAACTCTAATAGGTAACCCCTCACAACCCCCTTTGGGATGTTGATTCCAGTCTACAAGAAGGATTGCTTTCCAAGTGCACCGTTGGTAGGGAGCCTTTATCGAGTGTGATGTCATGCTTCAAAAAGGATTTAAACAGCTCCAGGCTTTCATGCTATAGTGGTTTCTCTAGGTACAACTCACAGCAATGAGCACTTACCAAATGATTCAACGAGGTCAGAGCTGCTGTCAGGGGGGCAACTACAGGAGGCAATACTCCCTTCCGAGGCTTGTCTCCCAAGGTTTCAGGCAGCTCGTGCGTCCCATGTTTTTACGCTGCGCAGTCACGCAGCTCCAATGGTGTCCTCGGATGACCTCAGACAGGCAGCCAACATGAAGCATGCTGCTTACAACATGAAGCATGCTGTCTCACATCTTGTTCCCTGTTGAACAAGACTGTTCACATCTGTAGGTAAAAAGCCATTATAATTGTTCAACAAAGCTAACTAGCTAGTCTGAACAGGGACCAGTATAGCCCTAATCGAAATCTTCGCCACACAAAGATTGGAAAACTGTCCACTCGATGAAGAAAATATCCTGTACTCAAGTTTGCAGCGTGTTTCCATATCCGCTTCATTCATTTCCTATGAAAACACCACATGCCACAAGGCATACACATATTGACGGAGAGAAAGAGTCATCGAATTTGATCCGAAAAAAGAAAAGAAATGGTCCCTCCAGAATTTGTGTTAAATGCTGGAGGCGCTGTACTAGGTGGCCAAGCGTTTAATGCGTGGACTGCAAATCCTGTGGGCTCTGGGATGAAACTTGGATGCCATGCTTTCAGACATGCATGGAATTGATCAGGAAAAAAACTACTTCAAGCTTGTCCGTTGTCCCTTGCAAAATGTGTGAGAAATCTCCACAACTTCGACAAGGTGGCCGAGAGGTTAAGGCGCTGGATTAAGACTCCAGTCTCTTTGGTGGCGTGGGTACGAATCCCACTGCTTCCAAGTTGAGCTTTTGATTCGACTCCTGCATTGACAGTTGGCCGAGTGTCACTAAATGTACATGTTTCCATGGCTCCTGTAGGCCTGGTTTTGTTGAAGATGCGGTAGTCTCACCACAGATGTTTGTCATAGTCACGCCTGTTTTCCTTGTTCTCCCTTGTAATGTCTCAATAAACAGCGTAACTCTAATAGGTAACCACTCACAAACCCCTTTGCCTAGTTAATCTGTGACAATCCAGAGCCCAGGCCAGGGAGCAGACAGACAGGCTAAACCAACCGTCTGCTAGCTGCAGAGAGTCGTCACTCAGGGTTCATCATATTGAGACTGTGTCTGTTCCCCGAGCTAAACATAAATTTAGAAAGACTAAGAAAGTCTGTTTTAGTAATTTAATTAACATAGATACCACAAACTCGGATCACACTGAATGCACAGCCGGGAACTCTGATCTGAAGCTAGGACTGTTAAATATTAGATCTCTCGCATCTAAAGCAGTTATTGTTAATGAAACTATCACAGATGAGGAGTTTGATATATTATGTTTAACAGAAACCTGGATTAAACAGGACGAGTATGTAGCTCTAAATGAAGCTAGTCCTCCTGGATACAGCTACATACACCAGCCTCGGCTAACTAGTAGAGGAGGAGGAGTCGCAGTTATTTATAACGATGATCTGTCTCTCGTACAAAAACACAGTTTTAAATCTAATGCATTTGAAGTTCTCTATAGTAACATAAAGTCAGCTCAGTCGATCCTGCTAATCATCATTTACAGACCCCCAGGGCCGTACTCGGAGTTTCTCTGCGAATTTGCAGATTTCCTCTCAAACCTTGTTGTTTCTGTAGACAAAGCATTAATTGCTGGAGACTTTAATATTTATTTTGAGAATCCAGAAGACCCTCTGAGAACAGCATTCTTGTCCATACTGGACTCAGTAGGAGTAAATCAGTGTGTAGTAGGACCCACTCATAAAGCAGGTCACACTTTAGATTTAATATTATCCTTCGGATTAAGTATAGGAAATATAACCACAATTCCACAGTCTGAAGTTATCTCGGATCACTACCTTGTCTCGATTAAAGCGTGTCATAGTAATAATGTATGCACAGAAGCACGCTTACACCTTAAATGAACATTTACATCAAATACCGCACAGAGCTTTATCAATAATCTTCCAGAATTTTCAACTTTGATTGGATTGCCATCTGACTTCACAGAACTCGAACAGGCGAATGAATATCTAGAGTCAGCACTTCGTTGTAGCTTAGATAAATGTAGCTCCAGTTAAAAGGAAAATGATTAGAGATAAGAAACTCGCTCCTTGGAATAATGACCACACACATGCTTTAAAACAAACCGCTCGAAAATTCGAACGTAAATGGCGCCAAACTAAATTGATAGTATTCAAAATAGCTTGGAAGGAGAGCATCCTGAACTATAAAAAAGCTCTCAGTGATGCTAGATCAACGTATCTCTCCACTCTTATAGAAAATAACAAAAACAACCCGAGATTTTTATTTAATACCATAGCTAAATTAACTAAAAACAAGACCACTGCAGAAATCTCCACAACAACATCATGCAGTAGTGAGGATTTCATGAACTTTTTCAATAACAAAATCATAAATATTAGGCAAAAAATTCAGGCTTTGAAAACAGACAATTTAAATAATTCAGATGATCTAACCACATCACATCAGGACTTAGAACACTTTACTCCCCTTGAAGCGAGGCAACTAATTTCACTCATCTCTTCTTCAAAATCGTCAACCTGTATATTAGATCCTGTACTGACACATTTTCTCAAACAGATAGTACCAGCAATAATAGAACCCTTGTTGAAAGTGATTAACTGTTCACTCTGTAGTGGGTATGTCCCCAAATCCTTTAGATTAGCCGTTATTAAACCGCTAATCAAGAAACCTGACCTTGACCCCTGTCTGCTTTCCAATTACAGGCCGATATCAAACCTTCCCTTTATCTCCAAGATTTTGGAAAAGGTAGTATCACAGCAGCTATGATCACATCTATTGCTGTTGAGTCTGGTTCCTCTCAAGGTTTCTTCCTATTACCATGTCAGGGAGTTTTTCCTTGCCACCGTCGCCCTCGGCTTGCTCATCAGGGACAATCTTATCATTTTGATTCGTACACATTGCATACAAATTTACTTATTTTTATTGTGTAAAGCTGCTTTGCGACAATGTCAATTGTTAAAAGCGCTATATAAATAAATTTGACCTGACTTGACTTTGGGATGTTGATTCCAGTCTACAAGAAGGATTGCTTTCCAAGGGCACCGTTGGTAGGGAGCCTTTATCGAGTGTGATGTCATGCTTCAAAAAGGATTTAAACAGCTCCAGGCTTTCATGCTATAGTGGTAGCTCTAGGTACAACTCACAGCAATGAGCACTTACCAAATGATTCAACGAGGTCAGAGCTGCTGTCAGGGGGCAACTGCAATACTTGCCGTTGGGCGGCAAAGGCAATACTCCCTTGCGAGGCTTGTCTCCCAAGGTTTCAGGCAGCTCGTGTGTCCCATGTTTTTACGCTGCGCAGTCACGCAGCTCCAGTGGTGTCCTCGGACGACCTCAGACAGGCAGCCAACATGAAGCATGCTGCTTACAACATGAAGCATGCTGTCTCACATCTTGTTCCCTGTTGAACAAGACTGTTCACATCTGTAGGTAAAAAGCCGTTGTAATTGTTCAAAAAAATCTATCTAGCTAGTCTGAACAGGGACCAGTGTAGCCCTAATCGAAATCTACACCACACAAAGATTGGAAAACTGTCCACTCGATGAAGAAATGATCCTGTACTCAAGTTTGCAGCATCTGTCCACATCCACTTCATTCACTTCCTATGAAAACACCACATGCCACAAGGCATACACATATTGACGGAGAGAAAGAGTCATCGAATTTGCTCCGAAAAAAGAAAAGAAATGGTCCCTCCAGAATTTGTGTTAAGTGCTGGAGGCGCTGTACTAAGTGGCCAAGCGTTTAATGCGTGGACTGAAAATCCAGTGGGTTCTGGGATGAAACCTGGATGCCATGCTCTCAGACATGCATGGAATTGATCAGGAAAAAAACAACTTCAAGCTTGTCCGTTGTCCCTTGCAAAATGTGTGAGAAATCTTTCCAACTTCGACGACGTGGCCGAGAGGTTAAGGCGATGGACTGCTAATCCATTGTGCTCTGCACGCGTGGGTTCGAATACCACCTTCGTTGGTGGCGAGTCTTAGGCTGTTTGCAGGCATGCCTCATGTTATTGTGGGGTCTTTCGTGTGGAGAAGGCCTACAAGGTAATGCAAACATTATTGCCAAAGTGTTGCACTCAGTCTCTCTTTTCGGACATTCCATGGACGCTAGATGCATCTGTGGGTAGCGTGGCCGAGCGGTCTAAGGCGCTGGATTGAGGCTCCAGACTCTTCGGAGGCGTGGGTTCGAATCCCACTGCTGCCAAGTTGAGCTTTTGATTCGACTCCGGCATTGACAGTTGGCCGAGTGTCACTAAATGTACTTGTTTCTATGGCTCCTGTAGGCCTGGTTTTGTTGAAGTTGCGGTAGTCTCACCACAGCTGTTTGTCATGGTCACGCCTGCTTTCCTTGTTCTCCCTTGTAATGTCTCAATCAACAGCTTAACTCTAATAGGTAACCCCTCACAAACCCCTTTTGGATGTTGATTCCAGTCTACAAGAAGGATTGCTTTCCAAGGGCACCGTTGGTAGGGAGCCTTTATCGAGTGTGATGTCATGCTTCAAAAAGGATTTAAACAGCTCCAGGCTTTCATCCTATACTGGTAGCTCTAGGTACAACTCACAGCAATGAGCACTTAAGAGCTGCTGTCAGGGGGCAACTGCAGGAGGCAATCCTCCCTTGCGAGGCTTGTCTCCCAAGGTTTCAGGCAGCTCGTGCGTCCCATGTTTTTACGCTGCACAGTCACGCAGCTCCAGTGGTGTCCTCGGACGACCTCAGACAGGCAGCCAACATGAAGCATGCTGCTTACAACATGAAGCATGCTGTCTCACATTTTGTTCCCTGAGAACAAGACTGTTCACATCTGTAGGTAAAAAGCCATTATAATTGTTCAAAAAAAGCTAACTAGCTAGTCTGAACAGGGACCAGTATAGCCCTAATCGAAATCTTCGCCACACAAAGATTGGAAAACTGTCCACTCGATGAAGAAATTATCCTGTACTCAAGTTTGCAGCGTGTTTCCACATCCGCTTCATTCACTTCCTATGAAAACACCACATGCCACAAGGCATACACATATTGACGGAGAGAAAGAGTCATCGAATTTGCTCCGAAAAAAGAAAAGAAATTGTCCCTCCAGAATTTTTGTTAAGTGCTGGAGGCGCTGTACTAGGTGGCCAAGCGTTTAATGCGTGGACTGCAAATCCAGTGTTCTCTGGGATGAAACTTGGATGCCATGCTCTCAGACATGCATGGAATTGATCAAGAAAAAAACAACTTCAAGCTTGCCCGTTGTCCCTTGCAAAATGTGTGAGAAATCGTCCCAACTTCAACGAGGTGGCCGAGAGGTTAAGGTGATGGATTGCTAATCCATTGTGCTCTGTACGTGTGGGTTTGAATCCCACCTTCGTCGGTGGCATGTCTTAGGCTGTTTGCAGGCATGCCTCATGTTATTGTGGGGTCTTTCGTGTGGAGAAGGCCTACAAGCAGGTCCTTTGCACAGGTCCGTGAGAGTGACAAGACTGAAGGTGGGCATTTCTCATGCAAATTCATTTGTGTGACCTGTATCAACATGACATGAAGGCAGTTGACAGTCGATCCACTGTGCATAACCCATGTAGGTATGGATCCTTTTGGCATGAACAAGACCTTGTTCACCCCTTTTTAGTAATGAACGCAATGCAAACATTATTGCCAAAGTGTTGCACTCTCTCTTTTCGGACATTCCATGGTAGTTTCATGCATCTGTGGGTAGCGTGGCCGAGCGGTCTAAGGCGCTGGATTAAGGCTCCAGTCTCTTCGGAGGCGTGGGTTCGAATCCCACTGCTGCCAAGTTGAGCTTTTGATTCGACACCTGCATTGACAGTTGGCCGAGTGTCACTAAATGGACATGTTTCCATGGCTCCTGTAGGCCTGGTTTTGTTGAAGTTGCGGTAGTCTCACCACAGCTGTTTGTCATGGTCAAGCCTGCTTTCCTTGTTCTCCCTTGAAATGTCTCAATCAACAGCTTAACTCTAATAGGTAACCCCTCACAAACCCCTTTGTGATGTTGATTCCAGTCTACAAGAAGGATTGCTTTCTAAGGGCACCGTTGGTAGGGAGCCTTTATCGTGTGTGATGTCATGCTTCAAAAAGGATTTAAACAGCTCCAGGCTTTCATGCTATAGTGGTTTCTCTAGGTACAACACAGCAATGAGCACTTACCAAATGATTCAACGAGGTCAGAGCTGCTGTCAGGGGGGCAACTGCAGGAGGCAATCCTCCCTTGCGAGGCTTGTCTCCCAAGGTTTCAGGCAGCTCGTGCGTCCCATGTTTTCATGCTGTGCAGTCACGCAGCTCCAGTGGTGTCCCCGGACGACCTCAGACAGGCAGCCAACATGAAACATGCTGCTTACAACATGAAGCATCCTGTCTCAAATATTGTTCCCTTTTTAACAATACTGTTCACATCTGTAGGTAAAAAGCCATTATAATTGTTCAAAAAAGGCTAACTAGCTAGTCTGAACAGGGACTGGTATAGGCCTAATCGAAACCTCACCACACAAAGATTGGAAAACAGTCCACTCGATGAAGAAATGATCCTGTACTCAAGTTTGCAGAGTCTTTCCACATCCGCTTCATTCACTTCTTATGAAGACACCACATGCCACAAGCCATGCACATGTTGACAGAGAGAAAGAGTCATCAACTTTGCTCTGAAAAAAGAAAAGAAATGGTCCCTCCAGAATTTGTGTTAAGTGCTGGAGGTTCTGTACTAGGTGGCCAAGCGTTTAATGCATGGACTGCAAATCCCGTGGGCTCTGGGATGAAACTTGGATGACATGCTCTCAGACATGCATGGAATTGATTAGGAAAAAAAAAATTCTTCGAGTTCAAGATTATTTCTTCATCGAGTGGACCGTTTTCCAATCTTTGTGTGGTGAGGGGTTTGTGAGGGGTTACCTATTAGAGTTATTAGATTGACAAGCTTGTCCGCTGTCCCTTGCAAAATCTAACATCTAGAAATCTAGCTGGAGTCGATGAGGTGGCCGAGAGGTTAAGGCGATGGGCTGCTCATCCATTGTGCTCTGCACGCGTTGGTTTGAATCCCACCTTCATTGATTGTGTGTTTAAGCCCATTTGCAGGCATGCCTCATGTTTTTGCAGTGTCTTTTGTGTGAAGAAGGCCTTCAAGCAGCTCCTTTGCACAGGTCTGTGAGCCTGACAAGACTGGATTAAGAGACTGGAGACACGTAGCACTGATCATGCGCATTTCGGATGCAAATTCATTTGTGTGAACTGTGTCAACATGAGAAGAAGGCAGTTGACAGTCAATCCACTGTGCATAACCCATATAGGTATGGATCCTTTTGTCATGAACAAGACCTCGTTCAACCATTTTTAGTAATGCAGTCGGAGTGCAGACGTTATTGCCGAAGCGTTGTGCTCTCTCTCTCTTTTCCGACGTTCCATGGTCGTTTTTGTGCATCTGTTTGAATCCCACCGCTGCCAGGTTGAGCTTTTGATTCGTCTCCTGCATTGACAGTTGGCCGAGTGTCACTAAATGTACATGTTTCCATGGCTCCTGTAGGCCTGGTTTTGTTGAAGTTGCTGTAGTCTCACCACAGCTGTTTGTCGTGGTCACACCTGCTTTCCTTGTTCTCCCTTGTAATGTCTCAATCAACAGATTAACTCTAATAGGTAACCCCTCACAAACCCCTCGCCACACAAAGATTGGAAAACGGTCCACTCAATGAAGAAATGATCCTGCACTTGAAGAAATTATCCTCTACTCAAGTTTGCAGCGTTTTTCCACATCTGCTTCATTCACTTCCTATGAAAACACCACATGCCACAAGGCATACACATGTTTACGGAGAGTTACAATTACAATTACAAACCCTGCTTGTGAGATTCTTCCACGACACTTTTCTTTTAGCCCTGTTCGACTTGAGTGAAAAGGGCACGACCATACAGACAATGCGAAGAAAGCCTGGGTGACTTAAACCTTTTTTTCCCGTAATTTCGTCTGCTACCCTATGTGTTGAGTATTGTATGCACAGCTGTGCAGAAAAACATTAAAAAGATACTGTTACTTGCCAACGGTACTTTCTCCTGCATGCAATCTGGCTTGTTGTTGTAAGGGTATGATTCTTGCTTAGGGTGCGAGAGGTCCCGTGTTCAAATCCTAAAGAAGCCCTGGTTTTACAGTGACCACTCTCTGTGGATGAACAGACTGCAACCTTGCATGGTTGGCGACAATGTTCTGATTAGACTGCCTGGTTCATGATAGCTTTCAGGTTCCAAATGAGAACATAATTCCCTGTCAAGCTGAGATTGTGTTAAAAGGCTGAGCTTTGCTTTGTTGCTATTGATTGCCCATTTGCATGAGCACTTTATGTTGTTTCTTTTGTATGAAAACGTAGATAGTTCTCTTTCTAACTACAGTAGGAGCCACACGAAATAGCCACGGCCATGTGAATGCCATGTGGATCCCGTGCGGCTTCCCTTTGGACCCCGTGGTTCCCCCTCCCTCTCCTGCCAGGAAGGTGTGTCAAGATTTCGCTGTAAACACGCCCATTTAAGCTCTATTTATTCATTTACCTGGTGCCACCACTAGATGGCGCTTTGTTCTCAAGAACACGTTAAAAGCCAACAATTTAGCTGCGCTGAGTTGCAATCATGTGATTTTAACAAATATGAACTTGAAGTGCTTCTGCCTTTTTATAAAAATAATAATCCTGTTTTTTGGCTGTTTGTGTCCAGCATTGAATAATTATTTCATCCATTATTTGACCACGGCTGGAAATCATAGCTGGAATGTGATTGTGAATTTATGCCTGAAATAAAGCTCGTCATTGGCGTACGTGAACCCGTGGCTCGTACTTTCACAGACATACTCCCCCAGAAAGTCATCACCTCTTGCAATAATGCAGATCAAACATACGACGCCTGTCTATAAATAAAAAGGAATATTTAAGCATATACGCAAAATGTATTTCACTTAAATATTACAGATTAAAACACTGAAAGTAGACGTGCTTAGCTTCAGTTCATTGTGATGCAGATAAACGGTCCAGAAAGGAAACGGGTTTCGTTATTTTACAAAATCTGAAAATATTCAGTAAATGTATTAATTACACTCAAAGTATCAACTCCAACTATGAAGTCTGATTTAATTGATACCATTAAACATTTTATTTGTTTCTGCTCGGTCTTGTTAATTTATTTTAAACCCCCCAATTCTGCCAATTCCCCCATCAGTGAAACCGGTTTGATAAGTTCACACCTATTATGAATGAAATGTGAGAAGAGGGATTACAGTAACTGGGGGTTCTGTGGGTGTTCACCTCGGAGCGCATTGTATTCAACAAATAGACTAAAACAAAATCAAAATCATGTTTGCTTCAGCATTGGAAACAATATTGTTTTAGGCTAACTTTATTAAAGATTATACATTTCCATATTCAGATTTGAGGGCTTTAATACGAATTAACTAGACAGAGCAAAAAATTTATTTCTCTGCCTAAAATGTATTTCGCCAGCAAAAAAATTGAATAAATACAAATAAAATGTTTAATGATACCAATTAAATCAGGCTTCATAGTTGGAGTTGATACTTTCAGTGTAATTCACAAATTTACATAATATATTCAGATTTTGTAAAATAACGACAAAAAATATTTTTTATATATTTCTTTTTTAAGAAAAGAAGTCTTTCCTTCCTAGACTCTTGTCTGCATCACAATGAACTGAAGCTCAGCATATATGTCTAAGTATTCCTTTTTATTCATGGACATGTGTATTACGAAGTGAAGACCTGTGTTCAGTTGTTCCTTGCACAGTTTGTGTGTGCTTGTGCAAGTCTGATAGTGTTAACTAACTACCTGATTCGTGAATATGTCAACATATCTTCGTTAAAACATAAAACGGTGTCGACATTGAGCACCATCAAAAGACATGAATGAACAAAGAAATCTATTTTTTAGTAAATGTTCTTATATGCACACAAAGTGCTTCGGGCTTTTTATAATAATCATGTTTTTTGCTGTTTGTGTCCAGCATTAAATAATTATTTCAGCCATTATTTGACCACGGCTGGAAATAATAGCTGGAATGTGATTGTGAATTTATGACTGAAATAAAGCCGTTCATCGGTGTGCGTGACCCCCGATTTGTGCGTGAACTTTAATTTTACAAAAGGCAGCGTTTTGATCAAAAGGCTGATAAACGTGTGCGATTTATCGATAAAAATCCCAGAAAGTCATTGCGTCTCGCAATAATGCAGATCAAACACAATACACATGTCCATAAATAAAAAGGAATATTTAAGCATATACGCGAAATACATTTCACTTATTATTTCACAATATTACAGATTAAAACAAGGAAAGAAGACGTGCTGAGCTCCAGTACATTGTGATGGCGAAATACATTTTAGGCAGAGACGTCTGCTCGGTCTTGTTAATTTGTTTTAAACCCCTCAATTCTGCCAATTCCCCATCAGTGAAACTGGTTTGATAACTTCACACCTACTGTGAATGAAAGTTGAGAAAAGGGATTACAGTAACTGGGGGTCCGCGGGTGTTCACCTTGGAGCGCGCTGTCACGTTGTCAGCGAGGAGACTAAAACAAAATCATGTCTATACTTCATGTAGAGTCTGAGAATTTATTTACCATAAACTTTGTTGTATTGTTTTTAATCACTCTATACACAACCTATGATTTCACCCATGCTATTTATTATTATTTAGTAGATTGCCTGTTAGAAATACCCCAAATGAAATGAATCCGCTGTTTTAACCACTGCAGAGATAGTTAATGAGCGGTAGTTTTCACTACTACTACTAATGATAATAATACTGAATGGAGAATGCACAGTCAAAGAAGTATCATCATTGCAGGAGAGAAGAAAATGAAGAATAAATACATCAGTATTTAAATACGTTTATGAGCTCTGTCGCTTGCTGTCAATGGCATAAGAGAGATAACACATTGTCGGCTTCAGTTTCAATTTTCACAGCTTCAGTACATTCTCCATTGAGGTTTCTCACCTTACAGATCTGGCCATTAAGGACGCACGTTTCGAGAAAAGGGATCTCGCGTGCTTCCGCAGCAGCTTGCAGGAAGCTGTGAAAATTGAAACTGAAGCCGAAAATGTACTGCCTCCCCCCACTACTGACTGTTACTGCTAAATGCTGTGTTTTTTTTTCAACCTGCGCAAATGTGTTTGTGTTAAAGCCAACTCAGACGAATGCAGGAGCACAAACCTGTGACTTTGAGACGTTTACAGTAAATCCGCTGTAGACAGTGTTTATTTTGCTGAACATTACAAAACTGCCATGTTCCACAACACAGTGCATATTTACTAAGCAATATTTACAACAGAACAAACTAGGAAATATGTGTTTGATGCATTGCAGTACTCTGTATTAACAAATGTGCTTATAAACTTGACCCTGAACAGCCACGGGCTGGCTTTAGCAACAATTGGTGATTGTTTTCATTTATTTCTTTTTTGTATATATATTTTCAAATGTTATATTTGAAAATATATATGTATAATTTGTAAAATGTATATATGAAAATGTATAATTTGTTGTGTCATCTGTTTACAGTCTTAATTTGTGATTGAGACCAATAAGTTTAATTGAAATAATTTTTATTAGTAGTATAAGCTCTCTCACGCACGCATGAGCTCTCTCTCTCTCTCTCTCTCTCTCTCTCTCTCTCTCTCCCGCACACACGCACACACAAATAGCACCTGAAATGATGAGTCTTGATGATGATTGACACCCATGGGTTTAATTTGCATGACAAAAAATATTATTATTAATACTAGTGGTAGTAGTAGTAATCCAAGACAATATAAGCTCTCTCTCTCAAACACACAGCACATGAAAATGCGTAAAACCAAATGAAACTAGGGCAAAAATATAAGCAGTAAAAATACAGTAGTTTACTCTAGCTAAACTATCCATGTCCTGTGATAACAGGCGCTAAACCTCTGGAACTTTTTAGTTGTTTTGGTGTTGTTCTCAAGTGTGAATTCTTATGGGGATTTAATCTGTCTCTGCCACCGCAGCTATTCACAGTTGATAAGTGATTAATGCCCCATCAGATCTTTGCTGGTGGAACGTTAGGCAGGGATAAATGACAAAAGAAATACCGATCTGTTGTACCGATGCGGGTCGCGCGAGATGCAGATCCGCGCACAAACTGTTCAGAACGGGCAGATCCGCAGGCTGCTCCCACAGCACAAAAAAAACAAACATCTAGGCATTTGGCAGACGCCCTTATCCAGAGCGACTTACATTTTTATCTCACTAAACATCTGAACAGTTGGGGTTAAGGGCCTCGCTCAAGGGCCCAACAGGGACAACTTGGTGGTAGTGGGACTTGAACCTGGGATTTTCCAAACCGTAGTCTAATGCCTTAACCACTGAGCTACCCCTGACCCAAACCTCTCTCTCATAGGTCCTTGGTAAAGGCATAAGCCCAGAGAGGATCAAAAGTTTTATTTTTGTTTCCAGAGCCCCGTCCATTCTCCGTAGACATCGGAGCTTTGTTTTATCAGTTGTTTTATTTTGTGTTATCAGTTTCCTTTTGTGTCCTTTCAAGTTTCCTACAGTAATTAATAATCCCACACCACGTCCAAACGGAAAGGTCTTCCCGTGCATATCATAAACACTCTCACATACTCTTATTTCGTTAAACCCCTCTCATATCCTGCGTAAAAGCTCTTATCATTAAAAACATCTCGTGGTGCGGCTCTCCATACATCAAACATAAAACGAAAACATACCCAAGCAGAAGATACATTTTGAGCTTTACTTTGCAGCAAAATATTATCTATCAGTGTATTAAACGGAACTAGATAAAATACACCGTAATGTAAAATACATTGCCTGCATTTATATTTCGTATCTACAGCTATCGGTATAGATAAATTACACATGTTACCATGTCTTTAAGGCTTATTAAGGATGTCTTGGAAAATAGTGCAATAACTAATTTTATTTATTAAGAAATTAATTCATTTTAAATAGGATAAGCATGATGGGTTTTGTATTGAGTGATTAAAAAAATTCAGTTTTTTACCGTATCATCTATTTATGAGACTATGTTGACAACGCCTCTACAGTATATAGACATGCTGTATAAACTGCCTGGACACTGCAGTTAACTGAAGCAGTCAATGCTCCACCTGGCGAGATTATACAGCATTGCAACCATCTTATTGGAAAGCGCATGGGGGCATTTATGGGGCGGGGCACGGACTTGTCATGGTTCGCTATGGGACCTATAGGCGGCTGTTTCACAGGGCTCCTACTGTAAAAATGTAGATCTGTCTTGTCCCAGCTAGTCGGCTAATTAGTTCTACAAGTTAGCTAGTTAGTTTTTCTGTTAATTTCTGTTCTTAATTTAAGTTGTCACGTCTTGTCTCAGCTAGCCATCTAACTAGGTTTCTTAGTTAGCTAGTTAGTTATTGTTAATTTATGTTGTTAAATTCATGTTGTATGTAGCACCTTGGTCTTGGAGGAATGTTGTTTCATTTCACTGTGTACTGAACTGTATATGGTTGGAATGACAATAAAAGCCCACTTGACTTGACTTTGTTAAAGTGTCTTTTCAAACAGATTGGAGTTGAGGGAGTTTCTGCAGCTCTTATAAATAATGGTGACAAAAGCAAGGACAAAAGCAAGGACTTTTCTTGTTAATTTTGGTAGCAGGTAGCTTGCTGCAGCTCCCACAGGCATTGCAAAGCCTTCTTCTGTGGTAACGCTGTCTCCAAAGATGATTCTAGACCTGTTTAAATGGAGTGAAATGAATAAAATCATATAGGTTTTCTGAAGTAAAACTAGACACCTTGAACCTTCGTTTTGCATAATGTCGTGCGAAATCATATCAGGAGTTTAGCTTTCTCTGTCCCAAGATACGGAAAAACATGGTTATGCTACATTATCTCGCTCACACTGAGCAACATCCTTCCACAAGCCATGCTGGCTCGTTGGTCTAGGGGTATGATTCTCTCTTTGGGTGCGAGAGGTCCCGGGTTCAAATCCCGGAAGAGCCCTGGTTTTGCATTGAACAGTCTCTCTTTGCATTGACCTCTCTGTGGAACAAATGGTTCTGTTGAGCCTTCTTGGCTCATGAGAGGTTGAGAGAGGTTCCACCTCCAAGGGAGCCCATAATCCTCTGTCCAACTGCACCACTCTGACATGGGTGGTCATTGCTTGCGAAAGCAAAGCCATATTTCCAAGGCTGACCCCTTTACATGTTTATTCAGTTTCAACAAAACCATCTTGAAACATGAAGCAATCTGGCTCGTTGGTCTAGGGGTATGATTCTCGCTTAGGGTGCGAGAGGTTGAAACATGAAGAAACCAGTCAGATGTAATACACCAGGGGTAAATCAACGAATAATTTTCTTCTAAGTTGTCATCACAGATATACTGCAGCAACTCCTGCAGGAATTACAAACCCTGCTTGTGAGATTCTGCTGGTTCCATGACACTTTTATTCTAGCCCTGTTTGACTTGAGTGAAAAGGGCATGGCCATACAGAATATTGGAAGGAAGCCTGGGTGACTTGAACCGTTTTTCCCGTAATTTCCTCTGCTACCCTATGTATTGAGTATTGTATGCACAGCTGTGCAGAAAAACATTAAAAAGATACTGTTACCTGGCAATGCTACTCTGTCCTGCATGCAATCTGGCTCGTTGGTCTAGGGGTATGATTCTCGCTTAGGGTGCGAGAGGTCCCGGGTTCAAATCCCGGATGAGCCCTGGTTTTACTCTGTGGATCAACAGACTGCAACAAGGTTCTGATTAACCTGCTTGGTTCATGAGAGATTTCAGGTTCCCAATGAGAACATAATTCCCTGTCAAGCTGTGATTGTGTTAAAGGGCTGAGCTGTGCTCAACAATCTATAAGCAAATCCTTGTTTCCCAGACTCATGTCCATCTTCAGGTTCATTCTGCTTCTAGAAAAACATCTTGAGACGTGAAGAGTCCAGTTCTCGAGATAGAGCGCAGAGATGATGGACTCCTCCTCATGGAATTGCTCAGAAATCACTTTCACCGCTGCTTCAATAGAGGTGAATTGAAGGATCACTCAGGTCATGAGATCAATGTCGAGCTAGAGTTCCTGCAGCCTATTCCAGCCTTGCTTTTCCCCCTATGGTTTGCATTGAGAATTCTCTAGTTCTCACCAGCCAAACGCCTCATTTAGGACAAAGCATTCACCAAGAGCTCAGTTTTGTATTCTAATGTCAGGTTGATGCAGTGTCACTTTGTTGCTCTTGATTGCCCATTTGCATGTGCACTTTATGTTGTTTTTTTTGTATGAAAACGTAGATAGTTCACTGTTTAACTAAAAATGTAGATCTTTCTTGTCCCAGGTAGTCGGCTAATTAGTTCTCCAAGTTAGCTAGTTAGTTTTTCTGTTAATTTCTGTTCTTAATTTATGTTGTCACGTCAATCAGTCTTGCTTCAGCTAGCCAGCTAACTAGGTTTCTTAGTTAGCTAGTTAGTTATTGTTAATTTATGTTGTTAAATTCATGTTGTATGTAGCACCTTGGTCTTGGAGGAATGTTGTTTCATTTCACTGTGTACTGAACTGTATATGGTTGGAATGACAATAAAAGCCCACTTGACTTGACTTTGTTAAAGTGTCTTTTCAAACAGATTGGAGTTGGGGAGTTTCTCCAGCTCTTAGAAATAATGCTGACAAAAGCAAGGACTTTTCTTGTTAATTTTGGTAGCAGGTAGCTTGCTGCAGCTCCCACAGGCATTGCAAAGTCTTCTTCTGTGGTAACGCTGTCTCCAAAGACGATTCTAGACCTGTTTAAATGGAGTGAAATGAATAAAATCATATAGGTTTTCTGAAGTAAAACTAGACACCTTGAACCTTTGTTTCGCATAATGTCGTGCGAAATCATATCAGGAGTTTAACTTTCTCTGTCCCAAGATACGTAAAAACATGGTTATGCTACATTATCTCACTCACACTGAGCAACATCCTTCCACAAGCCATGCTGGCTCGTTGGTCTAGGGGTATGATTCTCGCTTCGGGTGCGAGAGGTCCCGGGTTCAAATCCCGGACGAGCCCTGGTTTTGCATTGAACAGTCGACCTCTCTGTGGAACAAGTGCTTCTGTTGAGCCTCCTTGGCTCATGAGAAGTTGAGAGAGGTTCCACCTCCAAGGGAGCCCATAATCCTCTGTCCAACTGCACCACTCTGACATGGGTTGTCATTGCTTGCGAAAGCAAAGCTATATTTCCATATTCCCTTTACATGTTTTTCAGTTTCAACAAAACCATCTTGAAACATGAAGAAACCAGTCAGATGTAATACACCAGGGGTAAATCAACGAATAATTTTCTTCTTAGTTGTGATCACAGATATACTGCTGCAACTCCTGCAGGAATTACAAACCCTGCTTGTGAGATTCTGCTGTCTTCCATGACACTTTTATTCTAGCCCTGTTTGACTTGAGTGAAAAGGGCATGGCCATACAGAATATTGGAAGGAAGCCTGGGTGACTTGAACCTTTTTTCCCGTAATTTCCTCTGCTACCCTATGTGTTGAGTATTGTTTGCACAGCTGTGCAGAAAAACATTAAAAAGATACTGTTACCTGGCAATGCTACTCTGTCCTGCATGCAATCTGGCTCGTTGGTCTAGGGGTATGATTCTCGCTTAGGGTGCGAGAGGTCCCGGGTTCAAATCCCAGATGATCCCTGGTTTTACTCTGTGGATCAACAGACTGCAACAAGGTTCTGATTAACCTGCTTGGTTCATGAGAGATTTCAGGTTTCCAATGAGAACATAATTCCCTGTCAAGCTGTGATTGTGTTAAAGGGCTGAGCTGTGCTCAACCATCTATAAGCAAATCCTTGTTTCCCAGACTCATGTCCATCATTTCAGGTTCATTCTGCTTCTAGAAAAACATCTTGAGACGTGAAGAGTCCAGTTCTCGAGATAGAGCGCAGAGATGATGGACTCCTCCTCATGGAATTGCTCAGAAATCACTTTCACCGCTGCTTCAATAGAGGTGAATTGAAGGATCACTCAGGTCATGAGATCAATGTCGAGCTAGAGTTCCTGCAGCCTATTCCAGCCTTGCTTTTCCCCCTATGGTTTGCATTGAGAATTCTCTAGTTCTCACCAGCCAAACGCCTCATTTAGGACAAAGCATTCACCAAGAACTCAGTTTTGTATTCTAATGTCAGGTTGTTGCAGTGTCACTTTGTTGCTCTTGATTGCCCATTTGCATGTGCACTTTATGTTGTTTTTTTTTGTATGAAAACGTAGATTGTTCACTGTTTAACTAAAAATGTAGATCTTTCTTGTCCCAGGTAGTCGGCTAATTAGTTCTCCAAGTTAACTAGTTAGTTTTTCTGTTAATTTCTGTTCGTAATTTATGTTGTCACGTCAATCAGTCTTGCTTCAGCTAGCCAGCTAACTAGGTTTCTTAGTTAGCTAGTTAGTTATTGTTAATTTATGTTGTTAAATTCATGTTGTATGTAGCACCTTGGTCTTGGAGGAATGTTGTTTCATTTCACTGTGTACTGAACTGTATATGGTTGGAATGACAATAAAAGCCCACTTGACTTGACTTTGTTAAAGTGTCTTTTCAAACAGATTGGAGTTGAGGGAGTTTCTGCAGCTCTTATAAATAATGGTGACAAAAGCAAGGACTTTTCTTGTTAATTTTGGTAGCAGGTAGCTTGCTGCAGCTCCCACAGGCATTGCAAAGCCTTCTTCTGTGGTAACGCTGTCTCCAAAGACGATTCTAGACCTGTTTAAATGGAGTGAAATGAATAAAATCATATAGGTTTTCTGAATTATAACTAGACACCTTGAACCTTCGTTTCGCATAATGTCGTGCGAAATCATATCAGGAGTTTAGCTTTCTCTGTCCCAAGATATGGAAAAACATGGTTATGCTACATTATCTCACTCACACTGAGCAACATCCTTCCACAAGCCATGCTGGCTCGTTGGTCTAGGGGTATGATTCTCCCTTCGGGTGCGAGAGGTCCTGGGTTCAAATCCCGGACGAGCCCTGGTTTTGCATTGATCAGTCGACCTCTCTGTGGAACAAGTGGTTCTGTTGAGCCTCCTTGGCTCATGAGAGGTTGAGAGAGGTTCCACCTCCAAGGGAGCCCATAATCCTCTGTTCAACTGCACCACTCTGACATGGGTGGTCATTGCTTGCGAAAGCAAAGCCATATTTCCAAGGCTGACCCCTTTACATGTTTTTCAGTTTCAACAAAACCATCTTGAAACATGAAGAAACCAGTCAGATGTAATACACCAGGGGTAAATCAACGAATAATTTTCTTCTGAGTTGTCATCACAGATATACTGCTGCAACTCCTGCAGGAATTACAAACCCTGCTTGTGAGATTCTGCTGGTTCCATGACACTTTTATTCTAGCCCTGTTTGACTTGAGTGAAAAGGGCATGGCCATACAGAATATTGGAAGGAAGCCTGGGTGACTTGAACCTTTTTTCCCGTAATTTCCTCTGCTACCCTATGTGTTGAGTATTGTATGCACAGCTGTGCAGAAAAACATTAAAAAGATACTGTTACCTGGCAATGCTATTGTGTCCTGCATGCAATCTGGCTCGTTGGTCTAGGGGTATGATTCTTGCTTAGGGTGCGAGAGGTCCCGGGTTCAAATCCCGGATGAGCCCTGGTTTTACTCTGTGGATCAACAGACTGCAACAAGGTTCTGATTAACCTGCTTGGTTCATGAGAGATTTCAGGTTCCCAATGAGAACATAATTCTGAAATACCCAAATTCTCTAGACTAACTGAGTGTATTCAAGATATAAAAGATTGGATGACTGATAATTTTCTTTTACTAAATTCAGATAAGACAGAGGTATTACTTATTGGCCCAAAAACCAGTTCATACCAGCTCTCACAATTCAGCCTACGTTTAGAAGGATGTACTGTTACCACCAGCTCGACAGTGAAAGACCTGGGTGTAATATTAGACAGTAACTTATCCTTTGAAAATCATATCTCCAACATCACAAAAACATCCTTTTTCCACCTTAGAAATATTGCCAAGCTTAGGAACATTTTATCTGTATCTGATACAGAAAAGCTGGTTCATGCATTCATGACCTCCAGACTGGACTACTGTAATGCATTACTGGGAGGCTGTCCTGCATCCTCAATTAACAAGCTACAGTTAGTCCAAAATGCAGCCGCCAGGGTTCTCACTAGATCCAGAAAATATGATCATATAACCCCAATATTATCATCCCTGCACTGGCTACCTGTTCAGTTTAGAATTAATTACAAAATAGCATTACTTACTTACAAGGCTCTAAACGATCTAGCTCCCACATACCTAACCAGTCTTCTGATACGTTACAATCCACCACGATCCTTAAGATCAGAAAACTCCGAACTACTTGTGATTCCCAGAATATCAAAATCTACAAAAGGAGGTAGGGCATTTTCATATTTAGCTCCAAAGCTTTGGAATAGCCTTCCTGACAGTGTTCGGGGCTCAGACACAGTTTCCGAATTTAAAAGTAGACTCAAGACTCATCTCTTTAATCTGGCATACACATACAGTAATTAATTTCTTTACCTCATACTCCAGTACATCTATCGTGAATGGCAACCATGCTAATTCTTTTCACCTGCTCTTTATTTTTCCACCCATCCCGAGGCATCTGGAGATTGTGCCAACCCTGCGAGGTTCCTGAGGCATCCAGAGAAGGACCTGCTCCAGCTGAATTTTTCTTCATGTTGGTTTGGATCTACACATGCTGCTCCTGAGCTCCCAGTGATCCAGACCCCCATCTGCCCTCTGCACCTGCTGACTCATCCCTGAGCTGAACTGGACTTTGTGTTAATTTAAATAACTTCTGTTATATCGAACTTTCATCTGCATAACACACATGATGTTCTACAATTTCTGTTATCTGTCATCACCCAGATGAGGATGGGTTCCCTGTTGAGTCTGGTTCCTCTCAAGGTTTCTTCCTATTGCCATCTCAGGGAGTTTTTCCTTGCCACTGTCGCCGTCACCCTTGGCTTGCTCATCAGGGGCAATCTCATTATCTAGACACATTTTTCTTACACATATATACATTTCCATAAGTCTTCTTTTCATTTTCTTTTCATTTCTGTGAAGCTGCTTTGAGACAATGACCATTGTTAAAAGCGCTATAGAAATAAAATTGAATTGAATTGAATTGAATTAATTCCCTGTCAAGCTGTGATTGTGTTAAAGGGCTGAGCTGTGCTCAACCATCTATAAGCAAATCCTTGTTTCCCAGACTCATGTCCATCATTTCAGGTTCATTCTGCTTCTAGAAAAACATCTTGAGACGTGAAGAGTCCAGTTCTCGAGATAGAGCGCAGAGATGATGGACTCCTCCTCATGGAATTGCTCAGAAATCACTTTCACCGCTGCTTCAATAGAGGTGAATTGAAGGATCACTCAGGTTATGAGATCAATGTCGAGCTAGAGTTCCTGCAGCCTATTCCAGCCTTGCTTTTCCCCCTATGGTTTGCATTGAGAATTCTCTAGTTCTCACCAGCCAAACGCCTCATTTAGGACAAAGCATTCACCAAGAACTCAGTTTTGTATTCTAATGTCAGGTTGTTGCAGTGTCACTTTGTTGCTCTTGATTGCCCATTTGCATGTGCACTTTATGTTGTTTTTTTTGTATGAAAACGTAGATAGTTCACTGTTTAACTAAAAATGTAGATCTTTCTTGTCCCAGGTAGTCGCCTAATTAGTTCTCCAAGTTAGCTAGTTAGTTTTTCTGTTAATTTCTGTTCTTAATTTATGTTGTCACGTCAATCAGTCTTGCTTCAGCTAGCCAGCTAACTAGGTTTCTTAGTTAGCTAGTTAGTTATTGTTAATTTATGTTGTTAAATTCATGTTGTATGTAGCACCTTGGTCTTGGAGGAATGTTGTTTCATTTCACTGTGTACTGAACTGTATATGGTTGGAATGACAATAAAAGCCCACTTGACTTGACTTTGTTAAAGTGTCTTTTCAAACAGATTGGAGTTGAGGGAGTTTCTGCAGCTCTTATAAATAATGGTGACAAAAGCAAGGACTTTTCTTGTTAATTTTGGTAGCAGGTAGCTTGCTGCAGCTCCCACAGGCATTGCAAAGCCTTCTTCTGTGGTAACGCTGTCTCCAAAGACGATTCTAGACCTGTTTAAATGGAGTGAAATGAATAAAATCATATAGGTTTTCTGAAGTAAAACTAGACACCTTGAACCTTCGTTTCGCATAATGTCGTGCGAAATCATATCAGGAGTTTAGCTTTCTCTGTCCCAAGATATGGAAAAACATGGTGATGCTACATTATCTCACTCACACTGAGCAACATCCTTCTACAAGCCATGCTGGCTTGTTGGGCTAGGGGTATGATTCTCACTTCGGGTGCGAGAGGTCCCGGGTTCAAATCCCGGACGAGCCCTGGTTTTGCATTGAACAGTCGACCTCTCTGTGGAACAAGTGGTTCTGTAGAGCCTCCTTGGCTCATGAGAGATTGAGAGAGGTTCCACCTCCAAGGGAGCCCATAATCCTCTGTCCAACTGCACCACTCTGACATGGGTGGTCATTGCATGCGAAAGCAAAGCCATATTTCCAAGGCTGACCCCTTTACATGTTTATTCACTTTCAACAAAACCATCTTGAAACATGAAGAAACCAGTCAGATGTAATACACCAGGGGTAAATCAACGAATAATTTTCTTCTTAGTTGTGATCACAGATATACTGCTGCAACTCCTGCAGGAATTACAAACCCTGCTTGTGAGGTTCTGCTGTCTTCCATGACACTTTTATTCTAGCCCTGTTTGACTTGAGTGAAAAGGGCATGGCCATACAGAATATTGGAAGGAAGCCTGGGTGACTTGAACCTTTTTTCCCGTAATTTCCTCTGCTACCCTATGTGTTGAGTATTGTTTGCACAGCTGTGCAGAAAAACATTAAAAAGATACTGTTACCTGGCAATGCTACTCTGTCCTGCATGCAATCTGGCTCGTTGGTCTAGGGGTATGATTCTCGCTTAGGGTGCGAGAGGTCCCGGGTTCAAATCCCGGATGAGCTCTGGTTTTACTCTGTGGATCAACAGACTGCAACAAGGTTCTGATTAACCTGCTTGGTTCATGAGAGATTTCAGGTTTCCAATGAGAACATAATTCCCTGTCAAGCTGTGATTGTGTTAAAGGGCTGAGCTGTGCTCAACCATCTATAAGCAAATCCTTGTTTCCCAGACTCATGTCCATCATTTCAGGTTCATTCTGCTTCTAGAAAAACATCTTGAGACGTGAAGAGTCCAGTTCTCGAGATAGAGCGCAGAGATGATGGACTCCTCCTCATGGAATTGCTCAGAAATCACTTTCACCGCTGCTTCAATAGAGGTGAATTGAAGGATCACTCAGGTCATGAGATCAATGTCGAGCTAAAGTTCCTGCAGCCTATTCCAGCCTTGCTTTTCCCCGTATGGTTTGCATTGAGAATTCTCTAGTTCTCACCAGCCAAACGCCTCATTTAGGACAAAGCATTCACCAAGAACTCAGTTTTGTATTCTAATGTCAGGTTGTTGCAGTGTCACTTTGTTGCTCTTGATTGCCCATTTGCATGTGCACTTTATGTTGTTTTTTTTGTATGAAAACGTAGATAGTTCACTGTTTAACTAAAAATGTAGATCTTTCTTGTCCCAGGTAGTCGGCTAATTAGTTCTCCAAGTTAACTAGTTAGTTTTTCTGTTAATTTCTGTTCTTAATTTATGTTGTCACGTCAATCAGTCTTGCTTCAGCTAGCCAGCTAACTAGGTTTCTTAGTTAGCTAGTTAGTTATTGTTAATTTATGTTGTTAAATTCATGTTGTATGTAGCACCTTGGTCTGGGAGGAATGTTGTTTCATTTCACTGTGTACTGAACTGTATATGGTTGTAATGACAATAAAAGCCCACTTGACTTGACTTTGTTAAAGTGTCTTTTCAAACAGATTGGAGTTGAGGGAGTTTCTGCAGCTCTTATAAATAATGGTGACAAAAGCAAGGACTTTTCTTGTTAATTTTGGTAGCAGGTAGCTTGCTGCAGCTCCCACAGGCATTGCAAAGCCTTCTTCTGTGGTAACGCTGTCTCCAAAGACGATTCTAGACCTGTTTAAATGGAGTGAAATGAATAAAATCATATAGGTTTTCTGAAGTAAAACTAGACACCTTCAACCTTCGTTTCGCATAATGTCGTGGGAAATCATATCAGGAGTTTAGCTTTCTCTGTCCCAAGATATGGAAAAACATGGTGATGCTACATTATCTCACTCACACTGAGCAACATCCTTCCACAAGCCATGCTGGCTCGTTGGTCTAGGGGTATGATTCTCACTTCGGGTGCGAGAGGTCCCGGGTTCAAATCCCGGACGAGCCCTGGTTTTGCATTGAACAGTCGACCTCTCTGTGGAACAAGTGGTTCTGTAGAGCCTCCTTGGCTCATGAGAGATTGAGAGAGGTTCCACCTCCAAGGGAGCCCATAATCCTCTGTCCAGCTGCACCACTCTGACATGGGTGGTCATTGCTTGCGAAAGCAAAGCCATATTTCCAAGACTGACCCCTTTACATGTTTATTCACTTTCAACAAAACCATCTTGAAACATGAAGAAACCAGTCAGATGTAATACACCAGGGGTAAATCAACGAATAATTTTCTTCTTAGTTGTGATCACAGATATACTGCTGCAACTCCTGCAGGAATTACAAACCCTGCTTGTGAGATTCTGCTGTCTTCCATGACACTTTTATTCTAGCCCTGTTTGACTTGAGTGAAAAGGGCATGGCCATACAGAATATTGGAAGGAAGCCTGGGTGACTTGAACCTTTTTTCCCGTAATTTCCTCTGCTACCCTATGTGTTGAGTATTGTTTGCACAGCTGTGCAGAAAAACATTAAAAAGATACTGTTACCTGGCAATGCTACTCTGTCCTGCATGCAATCTGGCTCGTTGGTCTAGGGGTATGATTCTCGCTTAGGGTGCGAGAGGTCCCGGGTTCAAATCCCGGATGAGCCCTGGTTTTACTCTGTGGATCAACAGACTGCAACAAGGTTCTGATTAACCTGCTTGGTTCATGAGAGATTTCAGGTTTCCAATGAGAACATAATTCCCTGTCAAGCTGTGATTGTGTTAAAGGGCTGAGCTGTGCTCAACCATCTATAAGCAAATCCTTGTTTCCCAGACTCATGTCCATCATTTCAGGTTCATTCTGCTTCTAGAAAAACATCTTGAGACGTGAAGAGTCCAGTTCTCGAGATAGAGCGCAGAGATGATGGACTCCTCCTCATGGAATTGCTCAGAAATCACTTTCACCGCTGCTTCAATAGAGGTGAATTGAAGGATCACTCAGGTCATGAGATCAATGTCAAGCTAGAGTTCCTGCAGCCTATTCCAGCCTTGCTTTTCCCCCTATGGTTTGCATTGAGAATTCTCTAGTTCTCACCAGCCAAATGCCTCATTTAGGACAAAGCATTCACCAAGAACTCAGTTTTGTATTCTAATGTCAGGTTGTTGCAGTGTCACTTTGTTGCTCTTGATTGCCCATTTGCATGTGCACTTTATGTTGTTTTTTTTGTATGAAAACGTAGATAGTTCACTGTTTAACTAAAAATGTAGATCTTTCTTGTCCCAGGTAGTCGGCTAATTAGTTCTCCAAGTTAGCTAGTTAGTTTTTCTGTTAATTTCTGTTCTTAATTTATGTTGTCACGTCAATCAGTCTTGCTTCAGCTAGCCAGCTAACTAGGTTTCTTAGTTAGCTAGTTAGTTATTGCTAATTTATGTTGTTAAATTCATGTTGTATGTAGCACCTTGGTCTTGGAGGAATGTTGTTTCATTTCACTGTGTACTGAACTGTATATGGTTGGAATGACAATAAAAGCCCACTTGACTTGACTTTGTTAAAGTGTCTTTTCAAACAGATTGGAGTTGAGGGAGTTTCTGCAGCTCTTATAAATAATGGTGACAAAAGCAAGGACTTTTCTTGTTAATTTTGGTAGCAGGTAGCTTGCTGCAGCTCCCACAGGCATTGCAAAGCCTTCTTCTGTGGTAACGCTGTCTCCAAAGACGATTCTAGACCTGTTTAAATGGAGTGAAATGAATAAAATCATATAGGTTTTCTGAAGTAAAACTAGACACCTTCAACCTTCGTTTCGCATAATGTCGTGCGAAATCATATCAGGAGTTTAGCTTTCTCTGTCCCAAGATATGGAAAAACATGGTGATGCTACATTATCTCACTCACACTGAGCAACATCCTTCCACAAGCCATGCTGGCTCGTTGGTCTAGGGGTATGATTCTCGCTTCGGGTGCGAGAGGTCCCGGGTTCAAATCCCGGACGAGCCCTGGTTTTGCATTGAACAGTCGACCTTTCTGTGGAACAAGTGGTTCTGTTGAGCCTCCTTGGCTCATGAGAGATTGAGAGAGGTTCCACCTCCAAGGGAGCCCATAATCCTCTGTCCAACTGCACCACTCTGACATGGGTGGTCATTGCTTGCGAAAGCAAAGCCATATTTCCAAGGCTGACCCCTTTACATGTTTATTCAGTTTCAACAAAACCATCTTGAAACATGAAGAAACCAGTCAGATGTAATACACCAGGGGTAAATCAACGAATAATTTTCTTCTTAGTTGTGATCACAGATATACTGCTGCAACTCCTGCAGGAATTACAAACCCTGCTTGTGAGATTCTGCTGTCTTCCATGACACTTTTATTCTGGCCCTGTTTGACTTGAGTGAAAAGGGCATGGCCATACAGAATATTGGAAGGAAGCCTGGGTGACTTGAACCTTTTTTCCCGTAATTTCCTCTGCTACCCTATGTGTTGAGTATTGTTTGCACAGCTGTGCAGAAAAACATTAAAAAGATACTGTTACCTGGCAATGCTACTCTGTCCTGCATGCAATCTGGCTCGTTGGTCTAGGAGTATGATTCTCGCTTAGGGTGCGAGAGGTCCCGGGTTCAAATCCCGGATGAGCCCTGGTTTTACTCTGTGGATCAACAGACTGCAACAAGGTTCTGATTAACCTGCTTGGTTCATGAGAGATTTCAGGTTTCCAATGAGAACATAATTCCCTGTCAAGCTGTGATTGTGTTAAAGGGCTGAGCTGTGCTCAACCATCTATAAGCAAATCCTTGTTTCCCAGACTCATGTCCATCATTTCAGGTTCATTCTGCTTCTAGAAAAACATCTTGAGACGTGAAGAGTCCAGGTCTCGAGATAGAGCGCAGAGATGATGGACTCCTCCTCATGGAATTGCTCAGAAATCACTTTCACCGCTGCTTCAATAGAGGTGAATTGAAGGATCACTCAGGTCATGAGATCAATGTCAAGCTAGAGTTCCTGCAGCCTATTCCAGCCTTGTTTTTCCCCCTATGGTTTGCATTGAGAATTCTCTAGTTCTCACCAGCCAAACGCCTCATTTAGGACAAAGCATTCACCAAGAACTCAGTTTTGTATTCTAATGTCAGGTTGTTGCAGTGTCACTTTGTTGCTCTTGATTGCCCATTTGCATGTGCACTTTATGTTGTTTTTTTTGTATGAAAACGTAGATAGTTCACTGTTTAACTAAAAATGTAGATCTTTCTTGTCCCAGGTAGTCGGCTAATTAGTTCTCCAAGTTAGCTAGTTAGTTTTTCTGTTAATTTCTGTTCTTAATTTATGTTGTCACGTCAATCAGTCTTGCTTCAGCGAGCCAGCTAACTAGGTTTCTTAGTTAGCTAGTTAGTTATTGTTAATTTATGTTGTTAAATTCATGTTGTATGTAGCACCTTGGTCTTGGAGGAATGTTGTTTCATTTCACTGTGTACTGAACTGTATATGGTTGGAATGACAATAAAAGCCCACTTGACTTGACTTTGTTAAAGTGTCTTTTCAAACAGATTGGAGTTGAGGGAGTTTCTGCAGCTCTTATAAATAATGGTGACAAAAGCAAGGACTTTTCTTGTTAATTTTGGTAGCAGGCAGCTTGCTGCAGCTCCCACAGGCATTGCAAAGCCTTCTTCTGTGGTAACGCTGTCTCCAAAGACGATTCTAGACCTGTTTAAATGGAGTGAAATGAATAAAATCATATAGGTTTTCTGAAGTAAAACTAGACACCTTGAACCTTCGTTTCGCATAATGTCGTGCGAAATCATATCAGGAGTTTAGCTTTCTCTGTCCCAAGATATGGAAAAACATGGTGATGCTACATTATCTCACTCACACTGAGCAACATCCTTCCACAAGCCGTGCTGGCTCGTTGGTCTAGGGGTATGATTCTCGCTTCGGGTGCGAGAGGTCCCGGGTTCAAATCCCGGACGAGCCCTGGTTTTGCATTGAACAGTCGACCTCTCTGTGGAACAAGTGGTTCTGTTGAGCCTCCTTGGCTCATGAGAGATTGAGAGAGGTTCCACCTCCAAGGGAGCCCATAATCCTCTGTCCAACTGCACCACTCTGACATGGGTGGTCATTGCTTGCGAAAGCAAAGCCATATTTCCAAGGCTGACCCCTTTACATGTTTTTCAGTTTCAACAAAACCATCTTGAAACATGAAGAAACCAGTCAGATGTAATACACCAGGGGTAAATCAACGAATAATTTTCTTCTTAGTTGTGATCACAGATATACTGCTGCAACTCCTGCAGGAATTACAAACCCTGCTTGTGAGATTCTGCTGTCTTCCATGACACTTTTATTCTAGCCCTGTTTGACTTGAGTGAAAAGGGCATGGCCATACAGAATATTGGAAGGAAGCCTGGGTGACTTGAACCTTTTTTCCCGTAATTTCCTCTGCTACCCTATGTGTTGAGTATTGTTTGCACAGCTGTGCAGAAAAACATTAAAAAGATACTGTTACCTGGCAATGCTACTCTGTCCTGCATGCAATCTGGCTCAATGGTCTAGGGGTATGATTCTCGCTTAGGGTGCGAGAGGTCCCGGGTTCAAATCCCGGATGAGCCCTGGTTTTACTCTGTGGATCAACAGACTGCAACAAGGTTCTGATTAACCTGCTTGGTTCATGAGAGATTTCAGGTTTCCAATGAGAACATAATTCCCTGTCAAGCTTTGATTGTGTTAAAGGGCTGAGCTGTGCTCAACCATCTATAAGCAAATCCTTGTTTCCCAGACTCATGTCCATCATTTCAGGTTCATTCTGCTTCTAGAAAAACATCTTGAGACGTGAAGAGTCCAGTTCTCGAGATAGAGCGCAGAGATGATGGACTCCTCCTCATGGAATTGCTCAGAAATCACTTTCACCGCTGCTTCAATAGAGGTGAATTGAAGGATCACTCAGGTCATGAGATCAATGTCAAGCTAGAGTTCCTGCAGCCTATTCCAGCCTTGCTTTTCCCCCTATGGTTTGCATTGAGAATTCTCTAGTTCTCACCAGCCAAACGCCTCATTTAGGACAAAGCATTCACCAAGAACTCAGTTTTGTATTCTAATGTCAGGTTGTTGCAGTGTCACTTTGTTGCTCTTGATTGCCCATTTGCATGTGCACTTTATGTTGTTTTTTTTTGTATGAAAACGTAGATAGTTCACTGTTTAACTAAAAATGTAGATCTTTCTTGTCCCAGGTAGTCGGCTAATTAGTTCTCCAAGTTAGCTAGTTAGTTTTTCTGTTAATTTCTGTTCTTAATTTATGTTGTCACGTCAATCAGTCTTGCTTCAGCGAGCCAGCTAACTAGGTTTCTTTTAGCTAGTTAGTTATTGTTAATTTATGTTGTTAAATTCATGTTGTATGTAGCACCTTGGTCTTGGAGGAATGTTGTTTCATTTCACTGTGTACTGAACTGTATATGGTTGGAATGACAATAAAAGCCCACTTGACTTGACTTTGTTAAAGTGTCTTTTCAAACAGATTGGAGTTGAGGGAGTTTCTGCAGATCTTATAAATAATGGTGACAAAAGCAAGGACTTTTCTTGTTAATTTTGGTAGCAGGTAGCTTGCTGCAGCTCCCACAGGCATTGCAAAGCCTTCTTCTGTGGTAACGCTGTCTCCAAAGACGATTCTAGACCTGTTTAAATGGAGTGAAATGAATAAAATCATATAGGTTTTCTGAAGTAAAACTAGACACCTTGAACCTTCGTTTCGCATAATGTCGTGCAAAATCATATCAGGAGTTTAGCTTTCTCTGTCCCAAGATATGGAAAAACATGGTGATGCTACATTATCTCACTCACACTGAGCAACATCCTTCCACAAGCCATGCTGGCTCGTTGGTCTAGGGGTATGATTCTCGCTTCGGGTGCGAGAGGTCCCGGGTTCAAATCCTGGACGAGCCCTGGTTTTGCATTGAACAGTCGACCTCTCTGTGGAACAAGTGGTTCTGTTGAGCCTCCTTGGCTCATAAGAGATTGAGAGAGGTTCCACCTCCAAGGGAGCCCATAATCCTCTGTCCAACTGCACCACTCTGACATGGGTCGTCATTG
>JARWBY010000190.1:0-20292 GCA_030347435.1 Clarias fuscus
GTGCACAACGTTGGTTCTGGGCCTACACGGGCCCTTGGGGGTTCTTTGTAGAACCCTATAACCACGGCTTCTTCCCCTAACCCTAACCAAGCCAGTGCCACCCGACGTAGTTGGTCTCAGATCGTCTCTTTGTCTTCCAACAGCCCTAAAAAACACACAATATGGGGAGAAAACGTTAATTTTTTCTTGAAAAATGGCCTAAATGTTGACAGAAATGTCGTTTATCCTTAAACGAGGAGACATGGGCCATTAATATCAAGAAAATAACCCTAATTAATTGGAAGATTAATACGTACCTGCTGTACTTACCTGGAATTCCTGAAAAAAGGTCAAAGATAACCCCTAAAAAAGGAAAAAATTCCATGGAAAAATCAATTTGATTCAATTAAACACTTACCTGTTACACAAAATGACCTAAATGTTGACAGTAAAGTCGTTCATCCTTCAAACCAAGGAGACATGGGTCATTAATGTTGATAACAGAGGCATAATAAATTGGGAGAAAAATACGTACCTACTGTACTTACCTGGAATTCCTTAAAAAAGGTCAAAAATAACCTTAAAAAAGGAAAACATTCCATGGGAAAAATCAATTTGATTTAATTAAATACTTACCTGGTGCACTTATTTATCCTGAAGCTAAAAATTAAAGGGATAAATAATTTAAAAAGGGAAAAAGGAAAAAGGCGAATTACTTATTTTTCCTTGGTTGTTAAATAAAGGGTATTTTTTATGCAAATTGGGGGCGGAGCTTAAGACTCCAAAAGGTTATTTACCAGTATTTTCACCATTCTAGCATCCAGACAGCCAGGAGAAAACATATAAGAGAGGGTAATTGAACATAAATACTCCAATGTGAGGCCAAATTTCCTATTTCATGCAAGTCTATGCCTGATGAAGGTTCAGACAAACCGAAACGTAGCGCCAAATAGACTTGCAACAAAGAGCTCAAAGTGTTAACCAAGGGGAGGGATGTTTTTTCGGAGCTACTGGGAAGTTTGAGTGGTTTGTGACTGACGAAATCGTGGTAGGCCCGTGCACAACGTTGGTTCTGGGCCTACACGGGCCCTTGGGGGTTCTTTGTAGAACCCTATAACCACGGCTTCTTCCCCTAACCCTAACCAAGCCAGTGCCACCCGACGTAGTTGGTCTCAGATCGTCTCTTTGTCTTCCAACAGCCCTAAAAAACACACAATATGGGGAGAAAACGTTAATTTTTTCTTGAAAAATGGCCTAAATGTTGACAGAAATGTCGTTTATCCTTAAACGAGGAGACATGGGCCATTAATATCAAGAAAATAACCCTAATTAATTGGAAGATTAATACGTACCTGCTGTACTTACCTGGAATTCCTGAAAAAAGGTCAAAGATAACCCCTAAAAAAGGAAAAAATTCCATGGAAAAATCAATTTGATTCAATTAAACACTTACCTGTTACACAAAATGACCTAAATGTTGACAGTAAAGTCGTTCATCCTTCAAACCAAGGAGACATGGGTCATTAATGTTGATAACAGAGGCATAATAAATTGGGAGAAAAATACGTACCTACTGTACTTACCTGGAATTCCTTAAAAAAGGTCAAAAATAACCTTAAAAAAGGAAAACATTCCATGGGAAAAATCAATTTGATTTAATTAAATACTTACCTGGTGCACTTATTTATCCTGAAGCTAAAAATTAAAGGGATAAATAATTTAAAAAGGGAAAAAGGAAAAAGGCGAATTACTTATTTTTCCTTGGTTGTTAAATAAAGGGTATTTTTTATGCAAATTGGGGGCGGAGCTTAAGACTCCAAAAGGTTATTTACCAGTATTTTCACCATTCTAGCATCCAGACAGCCAGGAGAAAACATATAAGAGAGGGTAATTGAACATAAATACTCCAATGTGAGGCCAAATTTCCTATTTCATGCAAGTCTATGCCTGATGAAGGTTCAGACAAACCGAAACGTAGCGCCAAATAGACTTGCAACAAAGAGCTCAAAGTGTTAACCAAGGGGAGGGATGTTTTTTCGGAGCTACTGGGAAGTTTGAGTGGTTTGTGACTGACGAAATCGTGGTAGGCCCGTGCACAACGTTGGTTCTGGGCCTACACGGGCCCTTGGGGGTTCTTTGTAGAACCCTATAACCACGGCTTCTTCCCCTAACCCTAACCCTAACCCTAACCCTAGAGGTTAAAAGATTATCATAATTGTTAACCTCACTATATAAAAGATAATACCATTTTAATATAGACACCCACCCAGGCACCCTATTAGTTGGGGACAACAGTTTCGCTGCTTATCCACGAGCACGTGCTGTAACGGTTGGACCGAGAGACACGGGTGATCCGTTGTTTAGGGCGGCCGAAAAAAACGGGCTCGGGCGCATCGGCGAGGGAGATATGACGGGACGTTAGACCTCGGGCGTAAGCGCATACGGTGTCAAGGTTCAGTGGGCGTACGTCTGGAGCATGATTTGGGATTAGCCCAGATCTAGCTTAGTGGGTCGGTGTCACCCTCGGAAGGGAGGAGTAGGCCGAACAAGACCCAGGATTTCGTGCCATCCTCGGAGGTTCAGTCCACCCCGAGCTGAAAGGCGATCGGTAGCTTAGGCTCTAGTTGCGTGCCTCTACCTGTCACCCAATGCTGTCCCGTGGCATCCTTTAATTGATCCCCGTCTGCCTTCCGGGACCCCTAAATAGGCGTCTGCTGGTCCAACCTTGTCCCATTCAGAGCGTTAAAGCTCAGGCACAAGTGATTTAACATGCGTCGTAGGTCACTAGGCCCTAACATAATCTCAATATTTTTTGTAATTTATTTACTAAATAGGTCAAACATCGCTGATTAGGCAAACGAGGGTGATGGCAACTGTAATCTACCCTGATATAAAATGTTTGGGCTGAAACTTTGGCCTGAGCCGCAAATTAGTGACGTTTATTAGATATCTTAATTAAAAACATTAATCTTTTACTTTAGCAGCGATCCGCAATCTGTATTTTTTATTTCATGCGTCGTAGGAATATTAGATTTAGACTAAAGTAAATATAAAATTTAATTCACAATTATTAAATAGGTCAAAGATCAATTTTTTAGATTAATGAGGTGGGGCGCAACTGTGTTTCACCCTAATACAAAATGTTTAGGCTGCAAATGTGGCCTTAACATTAAATTAGACACATTTATTAGACATTTTAGTTAGAATTATTTAATTTTGACCCTAGTGGCGTTCTTCCCTACAAGATTTTTTACCTTAGTGGCGCTCCATAACCGACTGTGCCCCAGAGCATCATGGGAGCATAAATGTGGAGTATATTTTAACAAATAACTCCTAAACGACAAAAGATAGACTCGTGCCGTTTTTTGCGTCGTGAGGTTTGTGACACACTGAATGAAATACAATATAACTTGAAAATCCACCATCAGTGTGAAAAATATGCCGAGTAAGGAGCTGGGTTGGCCTTCCACTAAGGCTTAGTTTGGCTGGGGATTTTTTACTGTCATTTTGATAGGAATTTTCCTCCGGAACCTACCCAGTAGAAGCTTGTTGATCTGATTTTGGGGTCATCCGCTGGGATTAGATGGTCTCCACACACTTCCCGGAGCAACACTCTGTCCAAGTGCTTCCAGAAACCTAGCGGTGTTAACAAAGGAACACTGGCAGAGAAGGTGAGTCATGGTTATCTACCAGTCTTCACTTTATTTAAATATAGTTTCACTTTCTATCTCTTTATATACGTATAGTGCGTCTCGTATTATGGTTCAGGTGATACTATAATGGTCACAGTTTAAATAATGTTTAACTCTAAGATTATTAGTGAGGTTATTATCTTAAATAGTACTTTTAAAATGATTACTTACATAAATAAATTAATTAATTAATTAATTAATAAATAAATAAACATTTTATTCAATTGGCTATGGGACACGGGCCGAGGACTGATCGACCTACGGCTGGCCGCCATGGAGGAGGGTGTCTAGTAATAAAAGGCCGAAACACCCTATGATTCTATGGTTTACTACTGATGACGTGTCTCACCATTTAGGATATCGTTGGATTAAAGGGGACTTTAATCTTAGCTCACACCCTTAATCCTAAATAGAATTTTGTGCCGTTCCAATCCCTGAACCCAAAACATAACCGTCAGTGTCTTCAACCGCTAGTTCTAACCGTAAGCCTAAACCTTTAACCTAACCATAACCATTAATTAGGAACTTAGCTTTTAGAACTTTATAGCTAAACTTAACCGTTAGTTTTGAACTCTAGACCTAAACTTTAACCCTAAACATAACCGTTCGTTTAAAATCCTAATTACAGAACCCTAGGTCAGCAGAACCCTTATTTTCTATAACCCTACTGTTTTCTGACCTCTAGCTTTTAACTTCAGCTTTCAGGTCTGCAGAGTACCGAGTCTTCCTCACCTATCCCCCAACCTACCCTACCCCCCTCTTTCCTTGCCTTGGACCCTGTCCCGGGACCGTCTCCCTTTTTGTCTTTTATCCTACCCCCTTTCCACAACCCTTACCTTACTCGGTGCTCATGTATGACCTTAAAGCCACGGGCGTTCACCATATAGAATCCTAAGCCTCACTTTAACCATAGGCGTCGTATAATGTCGGAAACCTAATTAGAAATGACCCCGAATCGTAACCCCCAGGCCCTGATTTTAATTTCAACCCTACTAAGGGTGTTTGGGCTCATGGAGGGACTTTACAACAGCTTACTCAAAAGCGAAACCTTTAGCTTTGAAACTCTAAATAGGCGACATCAGTCGACCGTCATGTTGGAGGAGGCTGAAAATGAGGCCTGAGTGGCTGGCCCGTGCACAACGCATGTTCCGGGTCTTTCCCGGGTCTGCGGATTTTTTTACCCTAACCTAACCCTAACCCTAACCCTAACCCTCCTAACCCTAACCCTAACCCTAACCCTAACCCTTGTGAGGATCGATTTCTCGAAAAGAGAAAAAACGATAGCAGGGAGATGATCCCATTAATCACAACCTTCTCTAAAGGAAGTGTCCACTTAAACAGGTTGATGAAATCCAATTTTCATCGATTCCTGATGCAAAATAAAGTGTTGGACAACCATAAAATCATTTCGGCCTACCGCAAAAATCTAAATCTTAAAGATATTCTAGTCAGAAGCAGGTTACCTCCCTCGGAAGAGGAAAAGAGGAAACATGCCCCACCCGGGGAATTTAGGCCAAAGCGATGGATTCAAAATCCACAAACGAAAACCATTTATGAGATTTCCCCGGCTTTAAAACATGACACAGGTAATTGTGTCTATTTAATTTATTGCACAAAGTGCAATAAACAGTATGTGGGGGAGACTAGAAATACTTTGACGACTAGGCTGACACAACATAGATATAACATTAAACATAAGAAAGAGTCACACACTGTGGTTGTTCAGCACTTTATAAAACACGGTATTGAATCCCTAAAAGTCATGGGATTACAATATAATAGATGGTGGTCCCACCTAAACAGAAAACAGGCTGAAAGAACATGGATTAATAATTTAAGTTCCATGTATCCATGGGGTTTAAATGAACAATCCAGAGTCATTTAGGCTCATGTTCAGGATAACCAGTGGTGGAGATGTTAGTGCTTGGTGACTGTGGGGTAGGCCAGTGCACAACGTGGACGCTGGGACTTGCTCACTCTACGCTTTCTACCCCTAACCCCAAATTCTTACCCCTAACCTTAACCTTTTACTTTTCTATGCTTTCTAACCCTATTCTTTATTAGCCCTAAACATAACCTTTACTTTAACCCTAATCTTAATTTTTTATTTTTCATTTATTATAATCAATTTGTTTACCCTAATTTTCCCAACCCTAATTTATCCTAACCCTATTTTAATTTAATTTAAACCCCTAAGTTTTTCTAACCCTAATCTAATTCCTTTCCTCTTTGTTTCCAGCGTGGGGCTGTGCGTGACCTGGTGTCGCGGTCTTTTCCCCTAACCTAACCTAGCCAGTGCCACCTCCAATAGCCGGGCTATTGACATTTCTGCATCATCCATGGAACCTGTAAAAAAGACAAAAAAGAGAAAAACATATGTCATTTCATCAATTGACTGTGAAAAATGGATAATGAATAATTAAAATTACTTCATTGTTAAATGGCTATTTACTCATACTTACCTGACTTTACTTACCTCTTGACATAAATTATGGATGGACAATATTCATACTTTTTCTTGGATAATAATACTCACCTGGTCATACTTACCGGTTTATCTATATCCACTCTAATTATTTATAAACTGGATAAAGAGTGAAAAAAGGAACAAAAATAATAATTATTGCTTTATTATTAATTTTTGAATACAAGAAGACCACATTAGAATTTATCAGGGAGAGGAAAAAACCAGGTTGAGGAAAATAAAAATAAGCTCCACACTGAAAAGTTTCTTGTTATTTTCTTTTTTCCTTTTTTACAAGGGGGCGGAGCCTAGCCTCTGCGTGTGTGACACACAGGCAGGCAGCCTCTCAGTTGGAGACAGAGAGCTGTAGGAGCAACACGGTTGAGCTATTGTTGAGTTTAGAGCCTATCTTTGGAAAAAATTGTTCAGTACTGGTCAGGGATTGTTAAAAGACTTTAGTCTTTCTACCCTTAACAGCCAGGTTGAACTTTTTATCCAGAAGGACTAAAGATTTTCCTCATTTATGTGTATATTTCCACATTTCTTTTGAGTTTGTTTTGCTAACTAGCTTCTCTAGCATAACAATCTTTCCTCCCTGTTGAGTATCTTGTTTTGTTTAGTTTATTACACTTTTCTTCTGTATTCATTGCTTTTGTTCCTTTTCTCCTATTTTTGATTTATAGACACTCTTTTATATATTTACACACTTCAATAATTAATTATTTTTGGCAAGTCTATGCCTGATGAAGGCTTCTTAGAGCCGAAACGTTGCAACAGACTTGCCTTTTCATCTAAATATGTCATTATACCGCGGTCCATTCTATCCAGAGCGGGGACGAAAAAGATACTCCCATCCTGATGATCGGAGATGGAGAGACAGATATCCCCGCCCTGAAGAATGGTATCAATACAATGCCAGATATAGGGAAAACAGAGTTCCCCAATACACTAGGGAGTTCAGAAACAGTGAACTTTACCCTAGATTCATGCAGGATTACCAGAGTTATATTCCTGACTGGAGCAATTATGACCCCTACTGGAGAAAGAGGGGACGTGCTCCAAGATACAAAAGCCCTCAATACAAGCCACGATCCACTAGTGGCAAAAGACAGGGTTCTATAAAAGAAAAAAATCCCAAACCAAAACAGGGTAAAAAACAGAAAAAACAGCCCAAACAAACTAGGAGGGACAGAACAAATAAAAAACAAACTGTGGATACCCAGGATGAGAAATTTAGAGCCCTAGTAAAGAAGTTGCTTGAATTATTGAGATCCTTCCATCATTTAGAGAAGATCTCTATACATGCGGAGGAAGAACCTCCCACTTTCAACAGGCTCACAGATTTTCTGGGTAATGTTATAAAACCGGCTAATTTGACACCGGAAACAAAAACCCTCCTGGAAGGGAATGCCAAAAATTGGGCATACACTACACGCCTCATCCTGCAAGATCACTATATAAATTTCATTGAGAAAGAGAGTGAAACCTTGCAGGAGGCATTAATTGGAGATTGGGACACAGCCTTGAAGGTTGCAGTAAAATGGTACAGGAGAAGATACCCTAAAAGACACATGCAGGAGCCCATAAAAAAAGTAGAGGCGCTCCTGCTGTCTTTCGATCAGACTGAAAGACGGAGAGACAGGGATACAGAGACAGAAAGGATTACCTCTGTAATCACAGAGGAAGATTTCCCACCCCTGTCACGGGTCCCAGAACCCTCTTCTCCGGTACCCAGTGTAACTAGGGAGAGAAGACCTCCTCCTTCCCCTTCTCCATTTCCAATTGCACTTCCACGTAGGATTCCGCGGCCCAGGCGGCGCATCACAGTGGAAGTGTCTCCCCCGAAAAATCCAGCAGTCGCACATCCAGACGAACATTCAGAACTCCTGGAAATTCATAGTGACCAGGAAACCCAAACAACATCCATAGATGTATCAGTTCCCACAGAAAGGTCACGGGCACAGGATGCTGTGGCCCACACTGATAAACCACGCGAGGAGGTTCTCCCGCACGTAGACACGTGTGAGGAGGTTCTCCCACGCGTAGACGCGCGTGAGGAGTACTTCTCGCCAATGGTCAAAATACATGCAATCCAGGAGAGTAGTAGTTCGTCCGATGAGAGTGATACTGAACTAGAGCCTCTCATTAACTTTCAGGATGACCGTGGGGAGTTAGACACCCTCCCACTCATGGATTCTCCTTGTCCACCCACGGGGGTCCAGATGGGAGGTTATCTTTTACCAGAACCCCCTTTAGATCATCCTAATGTGCTTACTAGCACACCGTCCGAGTCACCGAAATCATATAAACCCATCAGACACCTACGTACAGTTAGGAAGCTAGTTGATTGGGGTCTCAGTGTACGTAAAAAATATTGCATTCTGGGGGACTCCAATGTGAGTAGATTTCCTCATCACTCCTTTGCGGATGTCCAGATTGACAGCTACCCAGGTGCTACATTTAGACATGCAGAGAACCTAATTAAAAAAGCACGGGTGTTTGTTACTGTGGAAAAAGTGATTTTATCCTTTGGGATAAACCACCGGGGTCAAAAAATGAAGCTGACGGCTATTAAAGAAATGCAGCGGGCACTGAAGGCGGCGAGGGAGAAATTTCCCAATGCCGACATCATGATCCCACTCATCAATTTCTCCAGGACATTAAGAGGAGAAGAGCAAATGATCCTGGATAGCCTTAATAGCCACATTCGGAGAAATATGCCTCACCTACCATTATTGCCAAATACGCAATTCAGAGTAGGCGAGGATCAAATACACTGGACACTAAATTGTGCTCGAGCCATATTTGAACACTGGGTCGAGCACTTAAACTTGGTCGCCCTATAAACCCAAAACCGGGATTATCGGATAGAAAGAGTGAAGTTTTGAATCTGTCCAAACACTTCACACCTACAATAGGGCAAATTCAATTATTAAGCAAGGGCCTTACATTCATCCCTACACCCAAAATAAACATAAACACAAAAAAACAACTGATTGCAGATACACAACAATATCATAGGAGACTGCTTTTGGCAGCCTTCTATAGATATGAGAAGGAGGGAGAAATTCCTCCGTTCACAGGGAAGTCCAACTGGACTCCCAAATTATCTCAAGTCCCAAACACCATCAGACAGATAATCAGAGCGGACAAATATGCGATCAGTAACATACCCTGGAATTACAGGGTAGTTTCAAACCTGAGCCGGGATGAAAAACAGGCCTTGTTAAAATTAAAAAATAATAGGTCCATTGTGATCAAGCCAGCCGATAAAGGCAGTGCTGTGGTCATAATGGATCGATATGCATACATAATGGAGGCGGAACGGCAGTTGAACCAGGAAGAATATTATGAAAAACTTTCAGAACCTATCTTCCTGAAAACGGTTCCTGTCGTACGGGACATACTTACCAAATTAAGGGAAGAGGGTTTCATAAATAAAAAACAAGAAACTTACCTGATGGGTCCTGATGATCCACGCCCCAGGTATTTCTATCTCCTCCCTAAAATCCATAAGGAGCCACACACCTGGAGTGTTCCTTTTGAGATGCCACCAGGCCGCCCCATTGTCTCTGACTGTGGCAGTGAAACACAGGCCACAGCAGAGTATGTCGAATATTTCCTCAATCCGATAAGTACCAGACACCCTAGTTACATTAGGGACACCTATGATTTCATCGAAAAGATTAAAAATCTTTCCCTCCCTCCTGACTGTTTCTTGTTTACTATCGATGTAGATAGTTTATATACTAATATCGAAACACCAGCTGGTATGGAAGCGGTCAGAGAGTGGTTTATTAGATTCCCGGACAAAAACAGACCTGAGGATGCGATTCTAAAATTACTGGAGATTAATCTTACCAAAAATGATTTTGAATTCAACTCCAAGCATTACCTTCAGGTCAAAGGCACAGCCATGGGCAAAAAGTTTGCCCCTTCCTATGCCAATATATTTATGGCAAGATGGGAGGAAAAGGCGCTGGCTGCTTGGGAATTTAAACCCTTTAGTTATTATAGGTTTCTCGATGACATTTGGGGTGTCTGGACTGGAACAGAGGAATATTTTAAACAGTTTGCGGCCCACCTTAACAATTTTCACCGTTCCATAAAAATCAAATACACGTTGGACAGAGCGGGAGTTAACTTTCTGGATACTGTTACTTACAAGGGCAAGGGGTTTGTGGAGACAGGCAAATTGGATGTCAGAGTCTATTTTAAAGACACTGACACACATGCACTTCTCCACAAATCAAGCTATCACCCTAAACATACTTTTAGGGGTATTGTGAAATCCCAGGTACAGAGATTTCACAGAATATGTACCCAGCCCGAGGATTTCCTGGAGGCGAAAAGCACTCTCTTTTCGGCACTCCGGAAACGAGGTTATTCCCGTTCCTTCCTGAGAAGTTGTGAGGATCGATTTCTCGAAAAGAGAAAAAACGATAGCAGGGAGATGATCCCATTAATCACAACCTTCTCTAAAGGAAGTGTCCACTTAAACAGGTTGATGAAATCCAATTTTCATCGATTCCTGATGCAAAATAAAGTGTTGGACAACCATAAAATCATTTCGGCCTACCGCAAAAATCTAAATCTTAAAGATATTCTAGTCAGAAGCAGGTTACCTCCCTCGGAAGAGGAAAAGAGGAAACATGCCCCACCCGGGGAATTTAGGCCAAAGCGATGGATTCAAAATCCACAAACGAAAACCATTTATGAGATTTCCCCGGCTTTAAAACATGACACAGGTAATTGTGTCTATTTAATTTATTGCACAAAGTGCAATAAACAGTATGTGGGGGAGACTAGAAATACTTTGACGACTAGGCTGACACAACATAGATATAACATTAAACATAAGAAAGAGTCACACACTGTGGTTGTTCAGCACTTTATAAAACACGGTATTGAATCCCTAAAAGTCATGGGATTACAATATAATAGATGGTGGTCCCACCTAAACAGAAAACAGGCTGAAAGAACATGGATTAATAATTTAAGTTCCATGTATCCATGGGGTTTAAATGAACAATCCAGAGTCATTTAGGCTCATGTTCAGGATAACCAGTGGTGGAGATGTTAGTGCTTGGTGACTGTGGGGTAGGCCAGTGCACAACGTGGACGCTGGGACTTGCTCACTCTACGCTTTCTACCCCTAACCCCAAATTCTTACCCCTAACCTTAACCTTTTACTTTTCTATGCTTTCTAACCCTATTCTTTATTAGCCCTAAACATAACCTTTACTTTAACCCTAATCTTAATTTTTTATTTTTCATTTATTATAATCAATTTGTTTACCCTAATTTTCCCAACCCTAATTTATCCTAACCCTATTTTAATTTAATTTAAACCCCTAAGTTTTTCTAACCCTAATCTAATTCCTTTCCTCTTTGTTTCCAGCGTGGGGCTGTGCGTGACCTGGTGTCGCGGTCTTTTCCCCTAACCTAACCTAGCCAGTGCCACCTCCAATAGCCGGGCTATTGACATTTCTGCATCATCCATGGAACCTGTAAAAAAGACAAAAAAGAGAAAAACATATGTCATTTCATCAATTGACTGTGAAAAATGGATAATGAATAATTAAAATTACTTCATTGTTAAATGGCTATTTACTCATACTTACCTGACTTTACTTACCTCTTGACATAAATTATGGATGGACAATATTCATACTTTTTCTTGGATAATAATACTCACCTGGTCATACTTACCGGTTTATCTATATCCACTCTAATTATTTATAAACTGGATAAAGAGTGAAAAAAGGAACAAAAATAATAATTATTGCTTTATTATTAATTTTTGAATACAAGAAGACCACATTAGAATTTATCAGGGAGAGGAAAAAACCAGGTTGAGGAAAATAAAAATAAGCTCCACACTGAAAAGTTTCTTGTTATTTTCTTTTTTCCTTTTTTACAAGGGGGCGGAGCCTAGCCTCTGCGTGTGTGACACACAGGCAGGCAGCCTCTCAGTTGGAGACAGAGAGCTGTAGGAGCAACACGGTTGAGCTATTGTTGAGTTTAGAGCCTATCTTTGGAAAAAATTGTTCAGTACTGGTCAGGGATTGTTAAAAGACTTTAGTCTTTCTACCCTTAACAGCCAGGTTGAACTTTTTATCCAGAAGGACTAAAGATTTTCCTCATTTATGTGTATATTTCCACATTTCTTTTGAGTTTGTTTTGCTAACTAGCTTCTCTAGCATAACAATCTTTCCTCCCTGTTGAGTATCTTGTTTTGTTTAGTTTATTACACTTTTCTTCTGTATTCATTGCTTTTGTTCCTTTTCTCCTATTTTTGATTTATAGACACTCTTTTATATATTTACACACTTCAATAATTAATTATTTTTGGCAAGTCTATGCCTGATGAAGGCTTCTTAGAGCCGAAACGTTGCAACAGACTTGCCTTTTCATCTAAATATGTCATTATACCGCGGTCCATTCTATCCAGAGCGGGGACGAAAAAGATACTCCCATCCTGATGATCGGAGATGGAGAGACAGATATCCCCGCCCTGAAGAATGGTATCAATACAATGCCAGATATAGGGAAAACAGAGTTCCCCAATACACTAGGGAGTTCAGAAACAGTGAACTTTACCCTAGATTCATGCAGGATTACCAGAGTTATATTCCTGACTGGAGCAATTATGACCCCTACTGGAGAAAGAGGGGACGTGCTCCAAGATACAAAAGCCCTCAATACAAGCCACGATCCACTAGTGGCAAAAGACAGGGTTCTATAAAAGAAAAAAATCCCAAACCAAAACAGGGTAAAAAACAGAAAAAACAGCCCAAACAAACTAGGAGGGACAGAACAAATAAAAAACAAACTGTGGATACCCAGGATGAGAAATTTAGAGCCCTAGTAAAGAAGTTGCTTGAATTATTGAGATCCTTCCATCATTTAGAGAAGATCTCTATACATGCGGAGGAAGAACCTCCCACTTTCAACAGGCTCACAGATTTTCTGGGTAATGTTATAAAACCGGCTAATTTGACACCGGAAACAAAAACCCTCCTGGAAGGGAATGCCAAAAATTGGGCATACACTACACGCCTCATCCTGCAAGATCACTATATAAATTTCATTGAGAAAGAGAGTGAAACCTTGCAGGAGGCATTAATTGGAGATTGGGACACAGCCTTGAAGGTTGCAGTAAAATGGTACAGGAGAAGATACCCTAAAAGACACATGCAGGAGCCCATAAAAAAAGTAGAGGCGCTCCTGCTGTCTTTCGATCAGACTGAAAGACGGAGAGACAGGGATACAGAGACAGAAAGGATTACCTCTGTAATCACAGAGGAAGATTTCCCACCCCTGTCACGGGTCCCAGAACCCTCTTCTCCGGTACCCAGTGTAACTAGGGAGAGAAGACCTCCTCCTTCCCCTTCTCCATTTCCAATTGCACTTCCACGTAGGATTCCGCGGCCCAGGCGGCGCATCACAGTGGAAGTGTCTCCCCCGAAAAATCCAGCAGTCGCACATCCAGACGAACATTCAGAACTCCTGGAAATTCATAGTGACCAGGAAACCCAAACAACATCCATAGATGTATCAGTTCCCACAGAAAGGTCACGGGCACAGGATGCTGTGGCCCACACTGATAAACCACGCGAGGAGGTTCTCCCGCACGTAGACACGTGTGAGGAGGTTCACCCCGCGTGACGCGCGTGAGGAGTACTTCTCGCCAATGGTCAAAATACATGCAATCCAGGAGAGTAGTAGTTCGTCCGATGAGAGTGATACTGAACTAGAGCCTCTCATTAACTTTCAGGATGACCGTGGGGAGTTAGACACCCTCCCACTCATGGATTCTCCTTGTCCACCCACGGGGGTCCAGATGGGAGGTTATCTTTTACCAGAACCCCCTTTAGATCATCCTAATGTGCTTACTAGCACACCGTCCGAGTCACCGAAATCATATAAACCCATCAGACACCTACGTACAGTTAGGAAGCTAGTTGATTGGGGTCTCAGTGTACGTAAAAAATATTGCATTCTGGGGGACTCCAATGTGAGTAGATTTCCTCATCACTCCTTTGCGGATGTCCAGATTGACAGCTACCCAGGTGCTACATTTAGACATGCAGAGAACCTAATTAAAAAAGCACGGGTGTTTGTTACTGTGGAAAAAGTGATTTTATCCTTTGGGATAAACCACCGGGGTCAAAAAATGAAGCTGACGGCTATTAAAGAAATGCAGCGGGCACTGAAGGCGGCGAGGGAGAAATTTCCCAATGCCGACATCATGATCCCACTCATCAATTTCTCCAGGACATTAAGAGGAGAAGAGCAAATGATCCTGGATAGCCTTAATAGCCACATTCGGAGAAATATGCCTCACCTACCATTATTGCCAAATACGCAATTCAGAGTAGGCGAGGATCAAATACACTGGACACTAAATTGTGCTCGAGCCATATTTGAACACTGGGTCGAGCACTTAAACTTGGTCGCCCTATAAACCCCAAAACCGGGATTATCGGATAGAAAGAGTGAAGTTTTTGAATCTGTCCAAACACTTCACACCTACAATAGGGCAAATTCAATTATTAAGCAAGGGCCTTACATTCATCCCTACACCCAAAATAAACATAAACACAAAAAAACAACTGATTGCAGATACACAACAATATCATAGGAGACTGCTTTTGGCAGCCTTCTATAGATATGAGAAGGAGGGAGAAATTCCTCCGTTCACAGGGAAGTCCAACTGGACTCCCCAAATTATCTCAAGTCCCAAACACCATCAGACAGATAATCAGAGCGGACAAATATGCGATCAGTAACATACCCTGGAATTACAGGGTAGTTTCAAACCTGAGCCGGGATGAAAAACAGGCCTTGTTAAAATTAAAAAATAATAGGTCCATTGTGATCAAGCCAGCCGATAAAGGCAGTGCTGTGGTCATAATGGATCGATATGCATACATAATGGAGGCGGAACGGCAGTTGAACCAGGAAGAATATTATGAAAAACTTTCAGAACCTATCTTCCTGAAAACGGTTCCTGTCGTACGGGACATACTTACCAAATTAAGGGAAGAGGGTTTCATAAATAAAAAACAAGAAACTTACCTGATGGGTCCTGATGATCCACGCCCCAGGTATTTCTATCTCCTCCCTAAAATCCATAAGGAGCCACACACCTGGAGTGTTCCTTTTGAGATGCCACCAGGCCGCCCCATTGTCTCTGACTGTGGCAGTGAAACACAGGCCACAGCAGAGTATGTCGAATATTTCCTCAATCCGATAAGTACCAGACACCCTAGTTTACATTAGGGACACCTATGATTTCATCGAAAAGATTAAAAATCTTTCCCTCCCTCCTGACTGTTTCTTGTTTACTATCGATGTAGATAGTTTATATACTAATATCGAAACACCAGCTGGTATGGAAGCGGTCAGAGAGTGGTTTATTAGATTCCCGGACAAAAACAGACCTGAGGATGCGATTCTAAAATTACTGGAGATTAATCTTACCAAAAATGATTTTGAATTCAACTCCAAGCATTACCTTCAGGTCAAAGGCACAGCCATGGCAAAAAGTTTGCCCCTTCCTATGCCAATATATTTATGGCAAGATGGGAGGAAAAGGCGCTGGCTGCTTGGGAATTTAAACCCTTTAGTTATTATAGGTTTCTCGATGACATTTGGGGTGTCTGGACTGGAACAGAGGAATATTTTAAACAGTTTGCGGCCCACCTTAACAATTTTCACCGTTCCATAAAAATCAAATACACGTTGGACAGAGCGGGAGTTAACTTTCTGGATACTGTTACTTACAAGGGCAAGGGGTTTGTGGAGACAGGCAAATTGGATGTCAGAGTCTATTTTAAAGACACTGACACACATGCACTTCTCCACAAATCAAGCTATCACCCTAAACATACTTTTAGGGGTATTGTGAAATCCCAGGTACAGAGATTTCACAGAATAATGTACCCAGCCCGAGGATTTCCTGGAGGCGAAAAGCACTCTCTTTTCGGCACTCCGGAAAGCGAGGTTATTCCCGTTCCTTCCTGAGAAGTTGTGAGGATCGATTTCTCGAAAAGAGAAAAAACGATAGCAGGGAGATGATCCCATTAATCACAACCTTCTCTAAAGGAAGTGTCCACTTAAACAGGTTGATGAAATCCAATTTTTCATCGATTCCTGATGCAAAATAAAGTGTTGGACAACCATAAAATCATTTCGGCCTACCGCAAAAATCTAAATCTTAAAGATATTCTAGTCAGAAGCAGGTTACCTCCCTCGGAAGAGGAAAAGAGGAAACATGCCCCACCCGGGAATTTAGGGCCAAAGCGATGGATGTCAAAATCCACAAACGAAAACCATTTATGAGATTTCCCCGGCTTTAAAACATGACACAGGTAATTGTGTCTATTTAATTTATTGCACAAAGTGCAATAAACAGTATGTGGGGGAGGACTAGAAATACTTTGACGACTAGGCTGACACAACATAGATATAACATTAAACATAAGAAAGAGTCACACACTGTGGTTGTTCAGCACTTATAAAACACGGTATTGGAATCCCTAAAAGTCATGGGATTACAATATAATAGATGGTGGTCCCACCTAAACAGAAAACAGGCTGAAAGAACATGGATTAATAATTTAAGTTCCATGTATCCATGGGGTTTAAATGAACAATCCAGAGTCATTTAGGCTCATGTTCAGGATAACCAGTGGTGGAGATGTTTAGTGCTTGGTGACTGTGGGGTAGGCCAGTGCACAACTTGGACGCTGGGACTTGCTCACTCTACGCTTTCTACCCCTAACCCCAAATTCTTACCCCTAACCTTAACCTTTTACTTTTCTATGCTTTCTAACCCTATTCTTTATTAGCCCTAAACATAACCTTTACTTTAACCCTAATCTTAATTTTTTATTTTTCATTTATTATAATCAATTTGTTTACCCTAATTTTCCCAACCCTAATTTATCCTAACCCTATTTTAATTTAATTTAAACCCCTAAGTTTTTCTAACCCTAACTATAATTCCTTTCCTCTTTGTTTCCAGCGTGGTGGCTGTGGCGTGACCTGTGTCGCGGTCTTTTCCCCTAACCTAACCTAGCCAGTGCCACCTCCAATAGCCGGGCTATTGACATTTCTGCATCATCCATGGAACCTGTAAAAAAGACAAAAAAGAGAAAACATATGTCATTTCATCAATTGACTGTGAAAAAATGGTTAATGAATAATTAAAATTACTTCATTGTTAAATGGCTATTTACTCATTACTTACCTGACTTTACTTACCTCTTGACATAAATTATGGATGGACAATATTCATACTTTTTCTTGGATAATAATACTCACCTAGGTCATACTTACCGGTTTATCTATATCCACTCTAATTATTTATAATCTGGATAAAGAGTGAAAAAAAGGAACAAAATAATAATTTATTGCTTTATTATTATTTTTGGAATACAAGAGACCACATTAGAATTTATCAGGGTAGAGGAAAAAAACAGGTTGAGGAAAATAAAAATAGAGCTCCACACGTGAAAAAGTTTCTTGTTATTTTCTTTTTTCCTTTTTTACATAGGGGGCGGAGCCTAGCCTCTGCGTTGTGTGACCACACAGGCAGGCAGGCCTCCTCAGTTGGAGAAGAGAGCTGTAGGAGCAACACGGTTGAGCTATTGTTGAGTTTAGAGCCTATCTTTGGAGAAAATTGTTCAGTACTGGTCAGGGATTGCTAAAAGACTTTAGTTTTTCTACCCTTAACAGCCAGGTTGAACTTTTTATCCAGAAGGACTAAAGATTTTCCTCATTTATGTGTATATTTCCACATTTCTTTTGAGTTTGTTTTGCTAACTAGCTTCTCTAGCATAACAATCTTTCCTCCCTGTTGAGTATCTTGTTTTGTTTAGTTTATTATACTTTTCTTTTCTTCTGTATTCATTGTTTTTGTTCCTTTTCTCCTATTTTTGATTTATAGACACTCTTTTATATATTTACACACTTCAATAATTAAGTATTTTTGGCAAGTCTATGCCTGATGAAGGCTTCTTAGAGCCGAAACGTTGCAACAGACTTGCCTTTTCATCTAAATATGTCATTATACCGCGGTCCATTCTATCCAGAGCGGGGACGAAAAAGATACTCCCATCCTGATGATCGGAGATGGAGAGACAGATATCCCCGCCCTGAAGAATGGTATCAATACAATGCAGATATAGGGAAAACAGAGTTCCCCCAATACACTAGGGAGTTCAGAAACAGTGAACTTTACCCTAGATTCATGCAGGATTAACCAGAGTTATATTCCTGACTGGAGCAATTATGACCCCTACTGGAGAAAGAGGGGACGTGCTCCAAGATACAAAAGCCCTCAATTACCTCAGCGCGAGCGATCCACTAGTGGCAAAAGACAGGGTTCTATAAAAGAAAAAAATCCCAAACAAAAACAGGGTAAAAAACAGAAAAAACAGCCCAAACAAACTAGGAGGGACAGAACAAATAAAAAACAAACTGTGGATACCCAGGATGAGAAATTTAGAGCCCTAGTAAAGAAGTTGCTTGAATTATTGAGATCCTTCCATCATTTAGAGAAGATCTCTATACATGCGGAGGAAGAACCTCCCACTTTCAACAGGCTCACAGATTTTCTGGGTAATGTTATAAAACCGGCTAATTACCGGAAACAAAAACCCTCCTGGAAGGGAATGCCAAAAATTGGGCATACACTACACGCCTCATCCTGCAAGATCACTATATAAATTTAATTGAGAAAGAGAGTGAAACCTTGCAGGAGGCATTAATTGGAGATTGGGACACAGCCTTGAAGGTTGCAGTAAAATGGTACAGGAGAAGATACCCTAAAAGACACATGCAGGAGCCCATAAAGAAAGTAGAGGCGCTCCTGCTGTCTTTCGATCAGACTGAAAGACGGAGAGACAGGGATACAGAGACAGAAAGGATTACCTCTGTAATCACAGAGGAAGATTTCCCACCCCTGTCACGGGTCCCAGGAACCCTCTTCTCCGGTACCCAGTGTAACTAGGGAGAGAAGACCTCCTCCTTCCCCTTCTCCATTTCCAATTGCACTTCCACGTAGGATTCCGCGGCCCAGGCGGCGCATTACAGTGGAAGTGTCTCCCCCGAAAAATCCAGCAGTCGCACATCCAGACGAACATTCAGAACTCCTGGAAATTCATAGTGACCAGGAAACCCAAACAACATCCATAGATGTATCAGTTCCCACAGAAAGGTCACGGGCACAGGATGCTGTGGCCCACACTGATAAACCACGCGAGGAGGTTCTCCCGCACGTAGACACGTGTGAGGAGGTTCTCCCACGCGTAGACACGTGTGAGGAGGTTCTCCCACGCGTAGACGCGCGTGAGGAGTACTTCTCGCCAATGGTCAAAATACATGCAATCCAGGAGAGTAGTAGTTCGTCCGATGAGAGTGATACTGAACTAGAGCCTCTCATCAACTTTCAGGATGACCGTGGGGAGTTAGACACCCTCCCACTCATGGATTCTCCTTGTCCACTCACGGGGGTCCAGGGGGGAGGTTATCTTTTACCAGAACCCCCTTTAGATCATGATCCTAATGTGCTTACTAGCACACCGTCCGAGTCACCGAAATCATATAAACCCATCAGACACCTACGTACAGTTAGGAAGCTAGTTGATTGGGGTCTCAGTGTACGTAAAAAATATTGCATTCTGGGGGACTCCAATGTGAGTAGATTTCCTCATCACTCCTTTGCGGATGTCCAGATTGACAGCTACCCAGGTGCTACATTTAGACATGCAGAGAACCTAATTAAAAAAGCACGGGTGTTTGTTACTGTGGAAAAAGTGATTTTATCCTTTGGGATAAACCACCGGGGTCAAAAAATGAAGCTGACGGCTATTAAAGAAATGCAGCGGGCACTGAAGGCGGCGAGGGAGAAATTTCCCAATGCCGACATCATGATCCCACTCATCAATTTCTCCAGGACACTAAGAGGAGAAGAGCAAATGATCCTGGATAGCCTTAATAGCCACATTCGGAGAAATATGCCTCACCTACCATTATTGCCAAATACGCAATTCAGAGTAGGCGAGGATCAAATACACTGGACACTAAATTGTGCTCGAGCCATATTTGAACACTGGGTCGAGCACTTAAACTTGGTCGCCCTAT
>JARWBY010000191.1:0-50000 GCA_030347435.1 Clarias fuscus
AAGAGCCAATGAGAAACAGGTTCTCAGAATGTTACACAATAAACCTGATGCTTTTAATTACTTCTAAAGAATATTTTGTGTTTGTCAAAACATCATGATGTGGGTTTATTTAAGACACCGCCAGCCAATTAAGCCCCTGCCAGGCTTTTGACTTTTTCCTCAAATATTTCACATTCTAATATGTTCACATGACAATTAAGCTAGATTAAAGATTTAGCTAGCAGTTTTGTTACAGTTTTTGTTACAGCAGTTTTGTTACAGCAGTTTTGTTACACTATATTGTTAGGTTAGTCCTCATGACCTTCTCTGAGAGGTAGAAAGCTCCTTTAAAGCATACTGAGGAAGCTTGCACATGATGCATAAATGACTTTCAGTCTAATAATGTGAAACTTATTTAATATGTGAAACTCAGTTACACCCATACAATTAGTAAAAGAAATTGATACTGGCTACTGGTGGTTGTAATAAAATAGATATTCACATCCATAGTTTATTATTTTAAATAATTAATTCACCAAAAGAACAGTCTCTAAACAAGCTAATTCAAGCTTTTATAGCACAATACTTTGCTGAAAAGCATGAAACATAATCAAGGCATTTACTGTGCCTCAAAGTGTATAAGAGACAAACAGGCCACTTACTTCCCCCTCCAGGAGTGTTTGGTTGTGTAGAAACAGGCCAAGTCTTTATTCTCTTTGAGGACATGCATCTTCCAGCAAGCCTAGTAAAGCCTGAAAAGTAAAGACGAAGAAATAAATGAACATGATAAAACACTGCCTAGCCAAAAAAATATCATTTGTATTTAAAGGGGACTTCTTATTGAAATTAATTTTTTTTTTTTTTCAATCATCATTGGATAGATCCTTACACTGGGTTACTAGCCAAGTACTGAAGAAACCGGTATGCCTTAAGTCAGCATTTAAAGATTGGCAGAGAAAGTTCTTTCCACCACCAAGGTGCCAGAACAGACTAGAGTCTAGATACACATCTTCCTCGATCTACGAGAGATGGTGGGACCAGCCGAGTAGTGCTGGAGTACTGGACGGAACGTTAGAGCTGAGAGGTAAGCGGGTGCTGGGCCGTTTTTAGCTTTGTATGCAAACATCAGTATTTTAAATGTGATGCAGGCAGCTACAGGACATTGGGTATGTTCCAAAATCTTTTAAATTAGCGGTTATTAAACCGATAATTAAGAAGTCTGACATCGACCCTGTCAGCTATACAATATCAAACCTCCCCTTTATCTCTAAGAGTCTGGAAAAGATTGTAGCGAAGCAGCTATGCTCATATCTACATAGAAATACCATACAGGAACTGCATCAGTCAGGATGTAGGCCTCATCACAGCACAGAAACAGTACTCGTTTAAGTAGTAAAGGACCTATTGGCCTCTGATCAGGGCTGCATCACTATACTTGTGTTACTCGTCCTCAGTGCAGCTTTTGACACCATTGATAGTATTCTCCTTCACAGATTAGAAAATGTAGTAGGAATAAAGGGAACAGCCCTCTCCTGGCTCAGATCCGACTGATCGTTATCAGTATGTAGATTTAAATGGTGATTATTCTACATGTTCTCCAGTGGAGTTTGGTGTTCCACAGGGTTCGGTTTTATGCCCGCTGTTTTTCCCCCCTTTACATGCTTCCTTTGAGCAACATAATCCGTAAGCATGATATTAGTTTTCATTGTTATGCTGACGACACACAGTTATACATCTCAGCAAAACCAGATGAGAAAAACCAGCTTGCTAAAGTTGAGCAATGCATTAAGGATCTAAGAGACTAGATGCTAATTAACTTCCTTCTGCTTAATCCTGATAAGACAAAAGTCATAGGACCGCATGCAAGTAGAAGCAAGATTTTAGATCACACTGTAACTTTTAATGGCCTTTCTGTTTTATCTAGTGCAACAGTAAAAAGAACCTTGGTGTGATTATAGATTCTAGTATTTCATTTTAAATGTTCATTTCAAATGAACTTCATTTGAAGTTCATGTAAATAATATCACCAGGATAGCATTCTTTCACCTCAAAAATATTGCTAAGTTAAGGAATATTTTGTCACTAAATGATGCAGAAAAACTAGTTCATGCTTTTATCACCTCTAGGTTGGACAATTGTATTGCCTTTCTGCCTGGTTGTTCAACTAGATGCATAAACAAGCTTCAGTTAGTCCAGAATACAGCAGCGAGAGTCCTCACTAGAACCAGAAGATACGAGCACATCACCCCTATCTTATCTTCACTTCATTGGCTCCCTGTGAAATTTCGCATTGATTTTAAAAATACTACTTTTGACATATAAAGCATTAAATGGTCTCGCGCCACAACTGCTAGTGTCTTACAATCCGCCACGCCTACTTCGATCAAAGGATGCAGGCTGCTTGTCAGTACTGCGTATTATGAAAACTACAGCAGGGGGCACAGCTTTTTCTTACGAAGCCCCAAAGTTGTGGAATAGCCTTGCAAATAGTGTTCGGGACTCAGACGAAGTCTAAGTGTTTAAGTCTAGGCTAAAAACCTATTTATTTAGCCAAGCATTTTTGTAAATAGATCAGTCTTAGGTAAAGGAGCAGATCTGGGGGACTCATGGACGTAGAGTATTATGGTCAACTGGTATGTTTAGATGTCGGGACTCTCACTGATCACTCAGGTTTGTTGACAGTGAGGTGATTTGTTGCTTTACATCTCAGGGAGCACTCATGTCTGTTTCCTTCTGGCTCTCCCTTTTAGTTATGCTGTTATAGTTAGTCCTGCCGGAGTTCCTGCTTGCACTCTACACTAAATAAACATTCACCTTATACATTATGTGACTGTGACGATACTCATCTCTCCTCTTCTGCTCTCCCCTCTCCTGTTCTCTCTCACTCCTCTCTCTTTCCCTCTCTCTGTTGAGCTACACATGTCGTTCCTGAGCTGCCATTGATCCAGACTCCCTCTGCCCTCAGGACCTGTCTGACTCGTCCTGGTGCCCCGCTTCTGGTTGGAGATCTCGTCATATGGATGCCCCGTGTGTCTCTTAGAGATGCATTTGGTGTCTGTGGACGGTTTCACTCTACCATGAAGACGGTTCTGGCCTCGACTGATGTTGACAGCTGTTTCTCTCTAGGCTTGACTTGGCTGCAGTCAAGTCAAGCCCAAGTCAAGCTTGGCTGCAGTTGCTCGATAGTTCAGGACTGGAATTTCCTAAAAGCCTGAGCCTCCAATAACTACCTGGAGTCCATATTAACTAGGGGTGCTCCGATCAGGATTTTTGGGGCCCGTCCCCCACCCCCCGATCACTAGAAGCTGTATCGGCCGATACCGATACCAATCACAGGGTGTACTCGAAGCCTTATCATGTAGCATTATTTATTAAACTATATCTAACAACAATGAAAATTAAGTATTGAAATTACAAGAAGAGGAATATCATGAATTGACAACTGTATGTATTGGCAAGCAAACACATCAACTTAAAACATAGCAGCCTGTGCTTGGTTAGTAATTAGGAACAGCTTAGAGCTTGACAAATACAACTTTCCTGTAGATTGTATAAAATTAAATAAAATAACAGACAAGTAAGACGCGAGTCGCTGGAAGTTCTGCAAGGCATCCGCGAGGACCGGCAAAAAAATTAAACATGTTTAATTTTTACATGTTTAAAAAATTAAACGTTTGACAAACGTTTGACAAACAATTTTTCGTGCGGAAAGATGGAAGCGTAATCACAGCACCAAAACTCGCGTGAATCATGATGAACCGTACTTTCAGCCACAGAGCGAAACGGCGTAGGTGAGATAGGGGTATTACCGACAGCAGAGTGAGTGGCAGCGCGCGAGTTACTGAACTCTTCCGCTTTCTCAAATGTCTGATGAGGTTTGTGGTGTTAAAATGACTTTGGTGCTACCCGCCTCGTGAAATTGGCTTGTTACACAGGTTGCCGATTGCTAATATATTGTCTTTTTCACACGACACATAGAAATGCCAGACCGGTGAAGCCATTTTAGCAGCGCGGGAAAAAAAATGTCTTGCGAGTTTTACGTCATCTGATCGGCTTTTCTATATCGGCCATTATAGAGACTGCCGATCAAACTTCCCAAAGCAGTTATCGGCCGATTATGATTGGCGATCGATCAATCGGAGCACCCCTAATATTAACATCAATTAACATCCACTGTTATACTGAACTGCCTACGACCCAACACAGTATGAATGCAGATCAATTCCTGCTCTTTCACACCCAAATAAGGATGGGTTCCCTGTTGAGTCCAGTTCCTCTCAATGTTTCTTCCTATTGCCATCTCAGGGAGTTTTTCTTTGCCACTGTCGCCCTCGGCTTGCTCATCAGGGACTATCTAACCATTTTGATTCATACACATTCACATTCCATACAAACTTAAATAATTATTTTGATTGTGTAATGCTGCTTTGCGACAATGACAATTGTTAAAAGAGCTATACAAATAAAACTAAATTGAATTGACTGAGTTCGGATTTCAACACCATTTTGCCAAACAATCTCCAAATTAAGCTTTATAAGCTAGGATACTGTACACTGTACTTTGCAACTGGACTGTGGACTTTTTAACAAATCACTCTGTGTGTGTGAATAGGAAAAACACAGGTCATCCACAGTGCGTATTAACACCAGGGTCCCCCAGGGATCTGTACCAAGACCCTTACTTTAAATACTATACACACATGACTGCTGCGCCACTCTTACTTCCAACTATATCACAGAATTTGCCAACGTCATCACGGTGTTAGGCCTCATCACTAATAACGATGAGTCCTCATACAGAAGGGAGGTGGAACATCTGGCAGCTTGGTGCGATACCCATAACCTAACCTTAAATATCAAGAAGACCAGGGAGATGATCGTGGATTTTCGTAGGAGCACAAGGACCACTCACTTACTACTCATTATTGAAAATAGGACAGTAGAGAGGGTCACCAACTTCAAGTTTCTTGGCCTAACCGTGACAGAGGACCTAACATGGGGTAATATCACCTCTGCCATAAGAAAGGACCAGCAGCGGTTCTTCTATCTGAGGAAATTGAGAAGACGAACGAATAATTCGTTCCGGTGTGTGTGTGTGTGAAAGAGCACAGTGTCAAATGACGCCCACGCGCTCCTACAAGCTGATAGACAGAAAGAGAAAATGGATCTTTAACTTCTCTAATGAAACTTTTGCTTTACACACGTGTTATAATAAAACGGTACACGCGCACTGTACACACGCACACAAACACAAAACAAAATATGTTTTATGAGCTAGGTGTTATAGTAAACTGTACACACATGCACGGATGTTGATTATATCAGTGAGAGAGACGCACTAAAACCGAGCAGGGGAGACTCTCGGCGACTTGTGATTACCCACAATTCCGCAGCGCAAGAGAGAAAAACCATTGGCTCAGTTGTGATCACGTGACGTCTGCATCAAAATAGTCAAAATGTATTAAAAATCTTTGCTCGTCTTGCGGAATGCTCGAGAACCACGTTACTCACAATCTGAGGTTCCACTGTATATGTCCATTCACGCCAGGACCACAAGACTGTCCTACAGCCTCTTTCCAAGCGGCTGTAAGATTGTTGAATGAGCAGTTACCTCCCTCTCTGCCATTGTTATTTATACTGTTATATAACAATGACAACGTTGAAAGCTGGACAATGAAACTGAAACACTGGCCAATTTAGTGTTGGAGGTTTCATGGGTAAATTTGACCAGTCTAGTGGCCAATCTTCATTGATTAGACATTTCACCAGTAAGAGCAGAGTGTAAAGGTTTAATTAGAAGAGTAACAAAACAGTTTTACTAAAAATATTGCAATGCACAATGTGGGCACAATGCTCAACACACCAATATATGTAGGGTTTTCTACTCTGTCAGAGGTGAGGTTAATTTGATTAAAGTTATAAATTCATACACTTAATCATCTATCCGTCCAGCGTTTAGTATGATCTTGCTAATAATCATCTTACTAATTCTGTTTATCCCGCGGCCGACGATGATAATACAAAATCAGGTATTTACCAATGTATGAGCAAGGTAACGCAAGATCTGGGCAAATGTTTAAACTTTAAAATACATAATCAAGACAACAGTTCTTTATAAAGAAACAAGAATTTATTGAACTAATCTACGATACATAAAACTACGCTACTTAAACACACACGCGCATACACAGTTCAGAGGGTGAAAATTAATGGAGTTCTTCTAGTAATGCTTACTAGACCTGAGAAAGTCACAAGTGCAGAGCCTTGAGTTTAATTCTTACATGAATCAAGCACCAATTTTCAGCAAGGTATGAAGCCTTGTTTACTTGCGTTACGTTTCGTTCTCATCCAGTGGTTCACATACAGTGAAGGGAATCACACCGTTGCTGATTGGTTGGTGCGCTGGGTTGAGGTGACATCTTTCAGGAAATCCCTTGGCGGCGTGTTGGTTGCCTGGTTACCGATGACGACGCTCTGAGACTTCGTCTGCGGTTTCTTCGTGGCACGAAGGTGGCATTCAAGTGTCGTCCGAGTTTGAGCCTTTGCGTCCTTTGCGTGTTGAGGAGAGCGGAGTCTTCGATCGCTGGATGGCGCAGGTCAGAAGTTCAGGCGTTGGTTTAGAGCGGAGACAGAGAGGTGTTCGCTTGCTTCCTTCAGACGGCGTGACGTTCAAGAACGTGCCGAGGCTGCTCAGACCTTAGGTTTTTAATCTCACGGTGCAGTTCTGTCCCTCAGCCGTGTGTTTCAATCAGAGATGTTTGTGGGCGTAGCCACGCCCCGCATGGTTCCTCTTTTTGGTGCATACATTTAACCTGTGATTTTGTCTGTCACATGGGAGGCCATCTCAGTGGAGTTTTAGTAATTTAGTTAATGTGTATTAACATGAGTCTCGTTCACATTACTAAGATTTCATGCACATCAACGTTAATTGAATATACAGAGCTTTCATTTGGTTCCAAACATCCCATGTCTTGCATACCCATTCATACCATTATCTATAGCAAGAGCTATACAGGTTGATTACACAGTTTATGATACGCATGTAGAATATAACACAAAGACATCATACATTCTACATGCGCACACATATGATTTTATATCTGCCCTAGTGGCATACTTTAACTGATTAACATAGAAAGCTTTGGTGACACATACTAAGTTCTCTGTTCTGGGGCCCAGAGGAAATGCATTCCGGGGGGTCAGCAACTGCCAGGGGGTTGTAAAACTTCCCTATTCCAAGGACTTGTGCTGCTCTACACCGTTTTGAGTGAGGGTGTGAGATGCTTTTCTCTTGTGCAAGGAAGTTGATTGCATACAGATCTGACTATTAAGAACGCACGTTTCTTGAAAAGGGAACTCGCACGCTTTCGCGTCAGCTCGCGGGAAGCTGTGAAAATGCCGTTCATTACCTGTAGGGGCAGTCGTGTTTCAATCTGAAGTATTGTGTGTCTACTGAAGCCAAACATGCGTTCTCTCTCTAACCCTAACCTATGTGCCCATTGATAACAAGCGACAGAGCTCATAAACGTGTCGAGCTCAAACTTTAAATACTGATATGTATTTATTCTTCACTTTCTTCTCAATGATGATTCTTCTTTGACTGCGCTTTCTCCATTCAGTATTATTATCATTAGTAGTAGTAGTAGTGAAAATTACCGCTGATTAACTATCTCTGCAGTAGTTATAACAGCGGATTAATTTCACTTGGGCTATTTCTAACAGGCAATCTACTAAATAATAATAAATAGATAAAATAACCCATTTAACCCAGCAGTTTTAGGAGTGTAACATAAAAAATATTCCATTCGTAAAATAGCATAGGTGAAATCATATATTCTGTAAAAACAATACATCAAAGCTTATGGTAAATAAATTCACAGACTACCTATTTACAGTACATGGAATTTTACGGGGTTGTCACTGAACGATTTACCCTGACAAAGAGTAATCTAAGAATAGTGCGAGCTGGCACATCTTAAAAAATAATGCGGCATCTATTTAGAGTCTAAATATTTTTTTCTAAACTTGTGCTACTGTTGTTTACTTAAAATATTTGTTAATTAATTTTTTTATTTAAATGAGGCTTGGGCTCCGAGATGTTGAGCCTACAGTATTTCGTACTGTACATAGTCTAATCAGAGCTCTACCGCCCGTTTGAGTGTAATTGAAAAATTATGTTTATAATAATTAAATGAGATGCCCTAGATCGTGCTTTAAAATTAATTTACAATTCATTTCAAACCCGCGGCTCGCAGTTTCACTTTACAAAGGGCAGCGTTTTGATCAAAAGGTGATAAGCGCATGCGATTTATCGATTAAAATGCAGACATACTGCATTGATGGATGGATGTTGTGGATAAATATTTAAAATGATAATTAAATAAATAGCTGTCCATCTTTTTTGTGTTTATCTTTTCGTTTTATTACACACTTCTGCACCACTTCATATAATAAATAGTTTTAAATGGTAGTAAAGGTACCATTTGGTCACGTACCAATCTGCATCAAACTGAGTAAGTAAGCATAATAATAAATAATGAATCATTATATTGTCACCCCATGGGTGAACATGACCAAATTACTGCATAAACACTGGAACACGAGGATTTAATAATTTAATTAAACACGAATATCCTTAATGTGTTAAAATCTTGGGTTTTTATTTAAAAGCCCAATATATATTTGTGTGTGTGTGTGTGTGTGTGTGTGTGTGTGTGTGTGTGTGTGTGTGTGTGTGTGTGTGTGTGTGTGTGAGAAATGTGTGGCATTTTAATTCAAATCCAACATTTTAATGTGCGTCAAGGTGCATGGGCGTCAACTCGCACGTTCTGTAATATTTCATTGTCATTCATATTGCCGCTGTTTCAGAGCCCTTTACTAAAGCATTCGCTAGTTATCAAGTTGATATACAGGTCAATCGTGAATTACACTCAAAGTATCAACTCCAACTATGAAGTCTGATTTCATTTGCTAGGGAAATCAAATTTAGGCAGAGACGTCCGCACTGTCTTGTTAATTCATCTAAAACCCCCTACAGTATTTGCCAACAGCGCACCCAGTTTGATAAAGTCACACATATCTTGAATGAAAGGTGAGAAGAGATTCAGCAGAATCTTCTGACACCGTGCTTGCTCTGAAGGACTATATTCGACAAGAATATAGAGAATATGAATTGTATTTCTAGTAAGATATAATTGTATTATTTAATTAATTATCAAATAAGGTCTTTATCTAAAAGCCAGTCCAAATTTCTCATTCACTGCTGAAGTAGTTAAATATGCTTATACTGTAGATACGTAGGTTATATTTTAAAAGTACAATTGCAAGTAAATTACAACCGGCATGTAATGTAAAATATGAATGAAACAGTATTAGACACACGTATATGATATGGGAGTATATACAATGAAAAAGCTATTTACACATGAGTGCTCAAATGTAAAGCAAACGCAATTATTAATTCATTGTGTACATTTAAGTTCATTCAGCCGTTTAAGTTACATGAAAAAATAACGTGCCTACCAGCCCATTATTATTTTCTGTTCGAATTTAAAGATGCAGGCGCGTGTGCAAAAAGACGAGGTAAAACAAAGAATACAAACGTGTATAATTTTTATTAAAAGTTGGCCTAAACAATATTGTCTCCAATGCTGAAGCAAACATTATTTTGTATTCAGCGAGAAGACAAACAAAAACAACGCGCTATGAGGTGAACACATGCAGACCCCCAGTTACTGTAATCCCTCTTCTCACCTTTCATTCACAATAGGTATCAAACCGGTTTCGCTGATGGGGGAATTGGCAGAATTGAGGGGTTTAAAAAGAATTAACAAGATCGAGCAGACGTCTCTGCCTAAAATATATTTCGCCAGCACATTGTAATGGAGCTCAGCATGTCTTATTTCCTTGTTTTAATCTGTAATATTGTGAAATAATAAGTGAAATGTATTTCGCGTATATGCTTAAATATTCCTTTTTATTTATGGACATGTGTATTGTGTTTGATCTGGATTATTGCAAGACGCAATGACTTTCTGACATTTTTATCGATAAATCGAACGGGTTTATGAGCCTTTTGATCAAAACGCTGCCTTTTGTAAAGTGAAAGTTTATGGAGTTTATGGGGTTCACGCACACCGATGAACAGCTTTATTTCAGTCAAATTCACATTAAATCTACATCCCAGTTATTATTTCCAGCCATGGTCAAATAATGGATGAAATGCTGGACACAAACAGCAAAAAAACATTATGTTTATTATTATAAAAAGATTTTTTGTTCATTCGTGTCTTCTGATGGTGCTCAATGTCGACACATTTTTACGTTTTAACAAAGATATTTTGTCATATTCACGAATCAAGACATTCGCATAGTTAACACTAACTGAACAACAGGTCTTCACTTCGTAATACAACTCTCCTTAAAAAGGAATATTTAGGCAAATACGCTAAATATATTTCACTTAAATATTACAGATTAAAACTAGAAAAGAAGACGTGCTGAGCTTCAGTTCATACAAAATGTCTAGGAAGGAAACTGTTGTCGTTATTTTACAAAATCTGAACATATTCAGTAAATTTGTGAATTACACAAAGTATTTGTAATGACACGGGACACGCGAGGGGCAGAGCCGCGCTTAAACTCTTCAGATCGGGCAGATCCACAGGCTGCTACCGCGCGGAGTTCTGAACAGCCACCAGCGCGGCCATTTATACACGCGGCTGCCAGACAGACTAAGCAACAGTTCAGCGTGCGCGCTCAGTTTACTAGTGCCACAACCCCCCGCTCTCTCTCTCAAATAAATAAGGGCATAAGCCCAGAGAGGATACAAGTTTTTGCTTTAGTTTCTAGAGGCAGTCCGTTCTCGCGTAGAGACGTTTATTTTGTTTATTTTGTGTTTTCAGTTTCCTTTTGTTTCCGTTTAAATTGTTAATAATCTCACGCCATCTCCAAACGGAAAGGTCTTCCTGTGCGTATCACAACCACTCTCACATACTCCTATTTCGTTTACCCATCTAAAGTCCTGCGTATACTGTAGGTAACATTTTAAAAGTACAATTGTAAGTAAATTACAAACTGCATGTAATGTAAAATATGAATAAAACAGTATTAGACACACATATATGATATGGTAGTATATACAATGAAGAAGAGTGCTCAAATGTAAAGCAAACGCAATTATTAATTTATTCTGTATATTTAACTTCATTCAACCGCAAAAAAGTCGAAGTACAACAAAGAATACGAAAGTGTGTAATCTTTAATAAAGTTAGCCTAAAACAATATTGTCTCCCATGCTGAAGCAAACATGATTTTGTTTTTGTTTTAGTCTATTTGTTGAATACAACGTGACTTCGCGCTCGGAGGTGAACACATGCAGACCCCCAGTTACTGTAATCCCTCTTCTCACCTTTCATTCATGATAGGTGTGAACTTATCAAACCGGTTTCACTGATGGGGGAATTGGCAGAATTGAGGAGTTTAAAAAGAATGAACAAGACCGAGCAGACGTCTCTGCCTAAAATGTATTTCACCAGCAAACCATAAACATAAATAGAAACAAATAAAATGTTTAATGATATCAATTAAATCAGACTTCATAGTTGGATTTGATACTTTGAGTGTAATTCATACATTTACTGAATATATTCACATTTTGTAAAATAACGAAACCCGTTTCCTTCTTGGACCGCACGTCTACTTTCCTTGTTTTAGTCTGTAATATTTAAGTGAAATACATTTTGCGTATATGCTTAAATATTTCTTTTTATTTATGGTCTGGTGTAGTATGTTTGATCTGCATTATTGCAAGAGGCGATGACTTTCTGGGGGAGTATGTCTGCACCTTTTGTAAAGTGAAAGTATGAGCCGCAGGTTCACGCACGCAGACTAACAGCTTTATTTCAGTCATAAATCCACAATCGCATTCCAGCTATTATTTCCAGCCGTGGTCAAATAATGGATGAAATAATTATCCAATGCTGGACACAAACAGCAAAAAAGCCAGATGATAATTTTTTATAAAAAGCCCGAAGTACTTCGTGTTTATATTTGTTCCTTCATATCTTCTGATGGTGCTCGACACATTTTTACGTTTTAACGAAGACATGTTGACATATTCACGAATCAGGACATTCGCATAATTACTGTATATGTGCGCGCGTCTAGGTGTATGTGCACGGAGAGTGTGTGTATATGTGCGCGCATTTCATATGTAGTTGTGTGAGCAGTTAGTAGTATATATAGATGTGTGACTGTTTCATATATGTGTATGCAAGTGTTTCACGTGTGCGCTCATGAGTGAAGTTTGATTTAAGCCCTATACGGCGCCTCATAATTTAGGGCATCTCTTTTCATCATTATGAACATAATATGAAGCACATATATGCAGATTCACCATAAAATATTATTATTGTAAAACAAAATAAATATATAAAATAATTATTATAAAACAAAATAATAATAATAATGTTTGCTTCAGCATTGGAAACAATATTGTTTTAGGCTAAATAATTATACACAATTCTTCGTTGTACTGGTCTGGCTTTTAGATAAAGTCCTTCCATGCGCCATCTGGCGGATATTCAGTGAAGCACAGCACATTTATTTAAATACCCAAATGTTGCTTAAGGGTTCTCGCGGCATGTCGCGCGCCAAATTGCGGGATCTCGTGGGAAAAAGCGCGCATTCTTAATGGCCAGATCTGTAGCTGCACCATCTGAGTTGGGAAAGAGTAACCGTTTCTTTCCTTATTTGCTGATGTCGTGAACTGTGTCTTCCTCTTCCAGCGGCCCTCTTTGTGGTGGCCTGCCAGTCCCTACACACACACACACACACCATTGCAGGTGACATATCGGAGTTCAAAAGAGGCCAAATTGTTGGTTCGCGTCTCACTGGCGCATCTGTGACCAAGACAGCAAGTCTTTGTGATGCATCAAGAGCTACGGTATCCAAGGTAATGTCAGCATACCATCAAGAAGGACAAACCACATCCAACAGGAGTAACAGTAGACGCAACAGGAAGCTGTCTGAAAGGGGTGTCCAGGTGCTAACCCGAATTGTATCCAAAAAACATAAAACCACAGCTGCCCAACTCACTGCAGAATTAAACGTGCACCTCAACCCTCCTTTTCCACCAAAACTGTTCGTTTGGAGCTCCACAGGGGGTCAATGTACTTGGTCGGGCTGCTATAGCCAAACCTTTGGTTAGTTGTGCTAATGCCAAACGTTGGTTTCATGGTGACAGCAGCAACGATCTTGTGCTGTGGACAATGTGAAACATGTATTGTTCTCTGATGACTCCACCTTCACTGTCTTCTCCACATCCGAGAGAGTTACGGTGTGGAGAAGCCCCAAAGAAGCATACCACCCAGCCTGTTGCTAGTCTAGAGTGAAGAATGGGAGTGGATCAGTGATGGTTTCAGCCGCAATATCATGGCATTCCCTAGGCCCAATACTTGTGCTAGATGGGCGCGTCACTTCCAAGGACTACCGAACCATTCTGGAGGACCATGAGCACCCAGTGGTTCAAACATTGTATCCTGAAGGCGTTGCCGTGTATCAGGGTGATAATGCACCAATACACAGAGCAAGACTGGTTACAGAGTGGTTTGATGGACAATGAAAGTGAAGTTGAACATCTCCCATGGCCTGCACAGTCACCAGATCTAAATATTATTGAGCCACTTTAGGGTGTTTGGGAGGAGTGAGTCAGGAACCGTTTTCCTCCACCAGCATCACACCTGGCCACTATTCTACAAGAAGAATGGGTCAGAATCCCTCTGGACACTGTGCATGACTTGCATACGTCATTCCCAAGACGAAATAATGCTGTATTGGCCGTGAAAGGAGATCGTACACCATACTAATGAATTATTGTGGTCTAAAACCAGGCGGTTCAGTTTCATTGTACCAACCATCCCCCCCAACACACACACCTTTATTTTTCTCTTTTTTTTTTACGCGTATTGAAGAAGTCAGGGGATATTTTTTCATTATTCAATAATGACGAACACTCGAGTATGCATGTGTATGTTTGTGTGCATGTGTGAGATGGAAGCTTAACACCAACTCACACATGCATACATACATACACACAAACCTTTTTCTAGCTCAAATACAACTTAGGTAAAGCATTCCGGGGTTCCTGGAATTCTCTTTAAAATGTTCCCTTTTAGTGTCTGTAGCTTTAAATGAACTATCCATGAATGCCCTTTGTGGAAGTACATACTGTACTAGCCTTTTAGCCACTAATGATCCATGATGTGACCCAAGATCCAAAAAGACGCCATATGAGTCCTTTTTTAAATGCTACAACAGTACCTTGGCATATGAATTTAATCTGTTTGTTAGGCAAGTTCTTAGGGCGAAAATTCATATTGCAAAACACATTTTCCCCATACAAAATAATACAAATGCAGATAATCCGTTCCAGCCACCCACAAATATTAGCAATATTACCAATTTCCAACAATATACAAATATTTTGCAAATAAATATATAAATTTAATATATAAAAAAGAAAAAATATGCAAATGTCTAAAATATAAAATTAATAGACATTACATGGGGTTGTCTCTGCTGTGAATGGGACAACATTTTTCTGTTAACCGTGAAAGATACTTAAAATGCTCAATAATTTTGGGACTTATGGTTAGGCGTTACATGGAGTAGAGCGTGATTACGGAGGATCCTGCAGAATTCCACTAAAAATCTATATTAAAGCACAGTTTTTTGTATTACCGAGTATCTGTAATAAAGTTTAGTTGGCCCGGTTTACTTTTCCTTACTTTGGATAAATTAAAATGAAAACTAGAGCCAATAAACTCGGTAACGAACAGACAACGCAACAGCGGCCTGATACCGTTAGTCCATCCATGTCAGAGAGTGACACCGCTAGCGCCGAGGGGCAGACCGGACTCGAGATGACTTCAGACGACACTCAGTGTCTAAAAGTTGAAATATTGACATCGCTACGTAACAAACTGGCAGAAATCTTTCGTTCGGAGTTACGGTCCATGCTCGGTGATAATTTATCGACTATTAAGAGTGAACTTCAGGCGGTGAAAGCGGAGTCTTGTTTCAGTGCAAACGGACATGTTTGCACTGAAAAGTACAGTGAAGGATATGGAACAGTCACTCTCTACCTGCTCTGATGACATCACCGTGCTGGAGGGCAAGGTGTACTCTCTCATGGCCACTGTGGCAAAATTGGAAGATAAGTGTGAAGACCTGGAAGCCAAATCTCGACGCAATAATATAAGGATTATAGGAATTTCAGAAGACAAACCCTGTACCACCCTTGCTGTCTTGGAATTGCTAAAAAAAAAAAAAAAAAGCCCTTAATACTGACAGGGACGTTATGGTTGACAGATCACATCGCACGCTGCAGCCCAAGCCCAAGCCAGTTAAAATTAGTAAAACAGGATTTAGGTACCTTGGCATTAATATTACCAGATCCCTGCCCTCTCTGTTATCAACTAATTTTTCTCCTTTGTTAGAGCAAACTAAGTCTGACTTTCAGAAATGGAAAAGTCTATATTTATCATTGACGGGTCGAATTAATGCAGTTAAAATGAACATCTTACCTAAATTTCTTTTTGTTTTTCAGTGCATTCCTTTATTTCTTCCTAAGCGTTTCTTTAAGTCTATCGACCAGATTGTTACCCACTTTCTGTGGGGTGGTAAAGTGCCCAGAATTCGTAAATCAGTACTTCAGAGATGTCGGCTTAGTGGTGGGCTAGCTCTTCCCAATTTTATGTTTTACTACTGGTCAGCAAATGTTCATAAATTAACATTTTGGCTCAATCTATACAGTGCACTGTGGTGCAGATTGGAGGCAAGTTCATGTGCATCTACGTCATTATTGGCATTGCTTACTTCACCCCTATCTTGTAAAGTTACTTCCTTAACACATAGCCCGGTAGTCATATCCACCCTTAGGATCTGGGGTCAATTCAGGCGACATTTCAAATTTATCTCTGCCTCATCATTAATGCCATTACAGGACAATCACATGTTTCCACCATCTATTACTGACCCTGTTTTTAAGCAATGGTACGGAAAAGGCATTAGATGCTTTCAAGACCTATATAAAGAAGGTACCTTTTGCAATTATCTACAGTTGTCTTCAGAACTGGGGCTGCCTGATTCCCATCTGTTTCGGTTTTTACAGGTTAGACATTGTGCTGCCACTCAGTTTCCTGGTTACCCCTCTTTACCTCCTATGCAGGAATGGGAAGAATTTTTGAAGTTTAACCCTCACCAAAAGTCACAAATCTCAAGAATTTATGGTCGGTTATTATCTTTAGATGGAAGTGTTATTGATAAAATTAGAAGAGCCTGGGAGGTGGAGCTTGGAGAGGAGTTTGAAAAGGAATGGTGGGCCGCTGCATTGGACAGAATACGTTCTAGTACAATATGTGCTCGTCTGAACCTTATACAATTTAAAGTACTACTGTCAATCATCTCAGTGTACTTTTAGTCACATGTTTTTCACTTGTTCTAAACTGCAAAATTACTGGGTTAACTACTTTACAATGATGTCCAAGGTGCTCAGGGTTGATATTGATGTTTGCCCTGCTATTACAATTTTTGGGGTTCCACGGGTCTGGTCTGAGTTCAGTTCCAAACAACTGGACATTTTGGCATTTACCTCTTTAATAGCTAGGTGCCGTATTCTGATGCACTGGAAATCTGCCAAGCCTCCTAGTGCATCTCAATGGCTTATAGATACCATGTTCTTTCAAAAACTAGAAAAGATTAGATGCTCTGGGAGGAATAGCTTTCTTAAAAAATGGCAATCTTTTATTTCATATTTTAACTCTCTCAATTTTCTGCCTTCTGTTTAGTGTAGTTATTTTTTTATTTTACTTATTTTAGTTAGTGGGTTTTTTATTTGTATTTTTTGGGGTGTGGTTGTTAGTTCATGTTTGATTGTACTTGATGCTTATTTTATTGTTTTTTCATGTTTATGTTATACGTTTATGTATAGATTGTTAAAAATGGACAATCGCTTAAAAATCTGTAATGATGACTACACAATAAAAAGTTTGAACCAAAAAAATGCTCAATAATTTTTATTGACATAAGTGTACTACATCACAAGGGTTTAGTTTTATTTATATATACTAACAATAATAAAGAAAATATAGAGTGTGCGCTTTCATGACCTGATAATGACCTGAGACAGTACACACCCACATGCTATTCACAGGAGAAACAGTTTGGGTAATCTACATACAGATATAGCCACTCAAAACTACCAGGGTCGAGCGGCTGGCGTACGGATACGCCAGAAAGGTGTGTCAAGATTTAACAGTAAACACGCCCACTGAAGCACTATTTATTCATTTACCGGCTGCCACCACTAGATGGCGCTTTGTTCTCAAGAAGACCTTAACAGAAGCCTGCAGCAGTAGCCGTTTGGAAAATCACTGGCAGTGCCAGCAGCGGTCAGATGTGACTTTAGGTTTATTTTAGGACATCTGTTTACCAAGTCTGGAGTTACAGCTTACCGTTAGTGTCACAAACTCACAATGTCACTCTTTCCCTCAAAAAGACGCTAAAGCTTCGGAAATACTATTAACTTCGCTATTACAGAGGCTGCACTACCTGAGAAACTGATTAATATACAGTTTTGTGAGCTCAGGGTATTTTTATAAGGAGAGTGTTTGTGCCCTCTGAAAATGACTGAGAATCTGAGTGTTCTCTGTATTTAGATAAATTCATCGTTCAATTATTTTTCGGTAAGAGTTAATCTGCAGGTTATTTCTGTCACTGGAATACAATGTCAGGCAGTCCACGAGGGACACAAGCTGGGGCTAGGTGTACCGGAGCTAGCGAGCTAAACACTTATAACCATGTCTGTCGTTTCCCCACTCTGGCCGAGACTTGTACACGGTAGCGCAAGCGCTTAGTTAACCAAAGTTGGACAAAAACCCCTTTAGTGTTTAACAGTAAGTAGGAGTAGGTAAGCAGTAGGGCATCTTCAATACTCTAAGTTTTAGTTTGGCACTAATGCTCATATGCGAGTATTATATCGCTTAACTTATTTGTATGAAACCGCATTAAGTAAATTCCCGTTAATGTAATGCAGACGTTAATACAGACAGTGGCTAACGCTAACAAAGTTAACGCTAACATTCAGCACAGGCAGCTTATTTACATTCCAGAATTCCTAAAACAGTATTTTAAACACTCTGGTGGTATATAGGCTTATTAATGTCTTATTTTTTCATCAAAAATAGATATTCTGTGAAGTTTATTTATCTTTGTCTTTAGTAAATTCTCTTGTTCTCTTTAACCAGAGCTCTGCAGTGGAGGATTGGGTGCGAGCGGTGATGGCTGGCCTTTTGGAGCTACTGGAGGAGCATGAACGACCTGGAGTCTACACATTGGGGGAAACAAAGACTTAGGGCGTTTTCACACTGGGAAAGATCTGTTCCATTCTGTACCCGAGCACGATTTCTCTCCCTCCCCAAACCCCCCGCAGGTCTGTGTTCACACTGTAACATTGGTTCTGATTGGCACACTTGCGTATTTACACAACCGGAAACAGTAGGTGGCGGTAGAGACGTAGTTGGTTTGTTTTTAGTTGGAAAAAAACTAAGAAGGAAGAAGAAGAAACGCCCGCTCGGGTCATGAACTATGAGACACCTGTTAATGCTCCGTGTGGATGTTTTTATTTTTTGTGACAAAAACAATGGCGCTCTAAACAACATGCCTACTGACATCTATCGTGCGGCTCAGAGGGTGAAATGAGCGTGTGCTGCACGGACACTAGGGCTGTAGCTATCAAATATTTTAGTAATCGAGTATTCTACTAAAAAAGTAATCGATTAATCGAGTAATCGGATAAAATGCGCTTTTGCTATTAATCAGCAATGTAAAATATATAAGAGAAACAAAGATTAATTGGTTTTCATTTTAGAAAAATCTACTTTTATTTTTTAAATGCATACAGCATTTTATCAAAAATAAACATAGTCATTATTCACAATACAAGGAATAGCTAATACCCCTATCTCACCTATGCGGTTTGACTCGCAGTGAGATGCGGTGTTGGGCACCGTGAGCCGCCGCAACTGCCTGCCGACGTTCCGCAAAGTTCTGCAAGATCCGCCAAATAATGAAACATGTTTAAACATGTTTTTAAGGCAGCTTAAACATATTTAATTTTTCACGCAGAAAGATGGAAACGTAATTCCGGCCACCGCGCGAAACCGCGCAGGTGAGATAGGGGTATTAAAGTTGACTGAGATTAATTAAGTGCATTACAGCACCATACATTCTTATTTTAAAGCCTTTTCTCAGATGGAAAAAAACGCATTTCAAATTACTTTAAGAAACAAAAAAACTAAGGCACACATTAAAATAAATAATTATACAAAAACACTAAGTTGTGCAACTAAACTTTCAGAACTAAAAGTTTCAAAATCTACATCTCAGGCATGACATAAGGCTTTACTGACAATTTCTGTCGTTTTCTCTTGGCCTCACTGACAATTTTATTGCTCCCTTCCATTTTGCAGCCCGCAACAGAACGCTCCCTCAGATCAATACACCGCTAACTGTTTGTATCTCCTTCCGCTTTGTGGGTGACGTAAGCGTTTCTTCTTCGTTGGTGTTTACTGTTGGCTTGCACCCGGAAGCGCATTGTGTCAAAAGCGTGCTGTCAACAAATAATTACGCAAAAACATAACGCAAGCTTTTAAAATTAATTAAACGAAGCTTCGAGGCAGAAGATTTTGCCTCGATCATTTTTTGTAATCGAATTACTCGAGGAATCGTTTCAGCCCTAACGGACACTACACGAGGCACTGAGGAATGACTTTACTCACCTTACAGAGTAGAGTTGTAATCAGGTGCTGTCTACATTCTCCACTGATTTCCAGTCAAATTTAAATAAAGTGCTCATTAAACATTACTTTCATTGAGCGTTATTTTAAAATTTTACTTCGTAAAAATAAAGTGTTTAATTCACAGTGTATATAATCACAGATGTAAACAATGAATAAATAAATGCAAGAGATGCTAAAAATAATGCCTGCTAGAATAAAGTGTTTATTGTCCTTGTGTTTAAATTTAAAATGTGTAAACAACAATCCGTAATAAAAAAATATATTAAAAAGTGGACTTATTATTTATAAAAAAAAAACTAAAAATGAAATCTCTCATTTAGAGAAGCACTATTCAGACCCTTTCTACTTGGTGAAGTTTGGCAGCAAAGTCTTGGTAGGAAGGAAACAAGAACTGCACAACTGGATTTCAAGAGTTTCTCAGATTCTTTCTGGTAGACCCTCTTACCGCAATCAGCTTCCATGAAGAGCATGTGTCAAGTTTTGGTTGACGTCTGGGCTCTGCCTGGGTTAGACATTTAAAGACCTCCCCTAATGCCACTGTAGCAATAGCTTGGCAACTTCAAACATTGTCCTTGTCTGAGGTCATGCACACCATGGAGCAGTTTTTCTTTAGAACCTTGGTGTATTTGCCAGGTTTTTGCCAAATAAAGGCTATTGAAATCGAAGCAGTGGCCTCTCTTTTAGCAACTAGAAAATAAGTGATTGACAGTATTTAAGAAGGTTGTTTATCATTCAAACAGGTTTTCCAATCCCTTTAGGCAACTTCCAAAACTATGTTAGAGTGGCCATTAATTTCTTGGTCATCTCCCTGACCAATTTCCTTCTAGTTGAAGCCTAGATCTTGGCCCAAATAATTTTTATTGTTGAGTTCCTTGGAAATCATGACTTTTTGGTCTGACATTCACTGTGATTTGTGGAAGCATTATGGCACCTGTCATACTTTACCAGATAATTTTTTTTTTTTTAAAGCAACAAAATGGAAGCCATTTGTAATGTCAAATGCCCAAATCCCAAATGTGACCCATATCTGATTTTCTTATGACAATCAGGCCCAGGCCACTTTCACTTTCACGTCTTAAATCGGATACATATCCAATGTTTTGCAATGCGACTTCAGTCTGAATGGCCATGTCACATTTCATCCGATTTTTATGTAATTGAAATGCGACAGGCGTCACAATTCTGCGCTGAAGGAGGAGGCGGGAAGATTAAAATCACATGGTAGGTGATCAGTTGAAAGATAGTGAGAACTATCCCCCCCACACGTAAGAATACCACCAGTCCTGGCTCCAACTCCGCACCCGCACAATCCTCTGTTCAGAGGTAGCAACCACTGCTCCACAAAAGGCCATAATCAAAATTTGTGCTTACCTTCTTAATATTCTTCTTATCAATTCGTTATTTATGCTTCGATTGCATAATAAAATCACTACACACATGCTATCACAAGCCACATCCATTTTTATTTCCTGTCGTCTCGTCGTCTTCTGTGCATGCGGGGGGGCCACTTCAGGGCCGTTTACAATTCACATATGAGACTTCTAAAACGCATCAACGTTTCTTTGCTTTTCGAAAAAATGTGCCGCTGAACATTGACAGCTACGCTTTACTCAGTAATAAAATGTGCAGGTTAATTCAATTCTTGTCTTTAACGAAATCACAACGCATTCGGCTTACGCTGCTTAATTGTTTGATTAAGAGACTTCCTTGGCTTAGTTCTGGGATGTCAAACTCAAATTCGTTTTATCATTTTGTTCTCACCCGGTCAGAATGTATATTTACATCTACTGATATGCAGTACTACGCATGTAGGTCACTTCAGGGCCGCATACGGTTCACATATGAGACTGATGGCAGTCACATTTAAATAACAATATAAAAAATTACATAATTTAAAAAATTATAATAAAATTGCAAAAAAACTAATCGCATTTCAGCAGAGTGTGAACTAAGCCCTAGTGTGTAAAGACAGCCAAAGAGATCAAAATATGCTTATAAGGAAATACACAGCTTAACAATGACAGTCTTATCCAAGAGTCTGAATACTTATGTAACATAGATGGCAAACCAACAAACAAGCAAGCAAATAGATACATTTGAAACAGTTAATTTGAACTGAAGTGTTTAAACAATGTTCTCCCCCAACCGATATGATTTGAAAGATATCAAAATTTTGAAATTTTATGCCAAATTGCACTGAATCTGTTCTGGTAGTACATAGTGGACACTGCATTTTTCTCCATAGTTTAGTATGACTATCATTTCAGAGAGATTCCAATAATTCCAAAAGGGTGTCAGGTGACAAAGATCCTCAGCTCTCAGCATAAATCAATAAGTGAATCAAGCAGAAGAGTTGCCATTACTGCAATTCACGCGCACACAACTGAGTGTCATGAAGCAACATTCAAGACTCTATACAAGATGAAAGAGAAATTTAAGATTTCTACCCTACTCCAGGTTTAATCAACTTTGGTTGGTCTGCAAATATTGCGTTCCCCATTTCCTTATCTGAGCAACAATCACTCAGACTTAAAAGACTTCATAACAGGATGGAGAGCATTTGAGAAAGCCTGACCTATATGACCGTTTACTTTGACTTTGAACCAGAAGACAAAGATTTTAACCTGCATTTATGCTTGTTATTGAGCCTGGGGTTCATAAATAAACTGAGGTCTACAGACCTCCAAGGCACATTTTTTAAAAAGAACTGTTTATTTTCTACAGAACAAAAGCTAAAAATAATAACTGGATTTTTGAGAAGTTTCAGAAAGTTAATGAAGCCAAAGCCACTTACGAATGCACAGACAATGCTTAAATAAATGACCTTATTATAAACTTGCTGTTTATATTGCTGTTCCAAACAGTTGCACATTTGAATAGGAAATCTTAAATTATCGTAGTATTCCCACTTAAGAACATTTGTTGTATTTTAAAAATATGACAGAAATCTCCAGAGTCTCAAATCGTCTCTACTCGTCTGGCAGCAAAGCAGAGGGGGCGCTGTCGCTCAGGAAATAACTTTCTCTTGTAAAAATATCTAACGTCGCTACCGTAAAAAAAAAAATTACGTTATTCTCCGAATATAGTTTAAAGTAGGTCGATATACTACAGATAATACAGATCCAACACTGAAGTGTTATGCATACCTCTAGGGGGAAAAAAACAACAGTGGTAGATTTTCGAGGGCAAGTCAATTATCGGGCCTTTTAGATAAATATGGACAAACCTACTGTAATGGCATTGCTGCAATTAATTAACCTTATGTGTCAACGAGTAAAAACAATTATACAAAGGAGTCGTGTAAAGGTATCAAACCAGGGTATAATATTTAAATTGTAGTTGACTAGCTAGCCAACCGAGTGACTAAATTAAAAATACAATGACTGTAACCAGTTGAGCTTTTCAGCAAAATAAACACTCAAGGCTCAATAGTCTTTCACCTGCCAGCTGTGTTACAGTAGGCTGTAACACAGTAAGCACTCCGAGAGAAAATGCATTAGAAAACGAGTTTCCCTGCATCAGTGCAGAAGTCCAGCTAGCTAGCCATAGCTAAAAGAACAAGCAACGCTTTACCTTATTACCAGATGCGACTTGTTTACGTTCCTGTACCCGCAGCCTTCCAAAACGCGTCAACGTTTCTTTGTTTTTTGAAAAAAATTGCCACTGAACATTGACAACTACGTTTCGCTCAGTAATAAAACTCAGGACGGAGCCATGTTCGGTCTACACAAAGAGCAGTTCTGCGCATGAGCCATCCACCAGCTTGTCACGAGGATGTCAGCTGATTGGGGAGACAGGAAGCAGCAAAAAGCAGTGTGCAGGTTAATTCAATTCCCGTCTTTGACGAAATCGCGATGTATTCGGCTTATGCTGCTTAGACTTCCTTGGCTTAGTTTTGGGATGTCGAACTCAAATTCGATTTATTATTTTGTTCTCACCCGGTCAGAATGTATATTTATATCTACTGATAGGCAGTACTTTGCCACCGGTTCCTGCTTTCTATTCTAAATGATGGTAGCACTGCCAAAAATATAACACTATTTTGTGACACGTTTTTAATGTTTTTTATTCAGGATTTAATCCCCAAATTGATTGTACAACAAAACCACACAAACGTGCTGCCAGTCTTAGCATGGATTTGTGGCGCTAAAGCAGTGAAACATGACGTAATTTAGTATGCGCAAGCGTACTAAGATTGGGTAGAAAAGACAGAGTGACTTTATATTTTTGTGATCCCCTGAACGTCAGTAATGGCTGTCTACACATAGTGCATATATGGTAGAATTTGTAATACTGATTACATGAACACCAGCGGCCGTGATGAAAAACAGGATTAGCCCACTGGGATGCTGTATGTTTCCTGTTTCTGTTTTAAAAGTACTAGTCATTATAAATCCCCTGCTGAAAAATCCAGCATAGACCAGCATGATTTATATGCTGGTGTATGCTGGTTAATACTGGTTAGTGCTGTTCTGATGTTGGTTTAGCTGGTGAACCAGCATAACTGATGGAAGAACAGCATATCTACGCTGATGGAACCTTACCACCAGCATTGGTCTTGCTGGTTAGTGCTTGTCTGGTGCTGGTTTAACTGGTGAACCAGCATAACTGATGGAAGTCCAGCATAAACAAAATTTAAATTAAACTTTTAATGCTCGCCTGTAAATAGCCATTTATCAGGTGATTAAGCATCGTTACTACTAGTATAAAATAAAGGCATGACTCACGTCAGCCAGCTCTGCTTGCCATAAGAAGTGCTGGAAACGACTCGTTGAGAATGGTCCAATCACATGAGCCCAAATATTTAAAAACTATGGGAAGCGAAATACATCAAAAGTGGGACGAAACCACAGCACCCGATTGAGCCGCCCTGGACGGAACAAATATCTGCGCGGCGCGACAATCTGGACAGCGCAGAAATGAACTGGTTTATTTGTGCATCCCAGTGGATCGCGCAGCAAGAACCAGTTTCAGTTGCGCAGCGCGGACCAAATGCGCGAGCGCGACTCTGATAGAAATAGACCCCATCCACCATAATTTTGCATTTACCCCCAATTCCCCGTTCGGGTGCGCAAATACAAACCAGGCATGGCAAGGCGCACAGTGGAAACGATATTAAACAGTCCTGACATTTTAAATTACATTGACGAGGCTTTGGAAAATAGAAACACTTGACAACATACAGAAAATGAGATTAGAAGCCTTTTAATCCTGTATTGTATTGTATTGAGTGTATTGTAGGTCATTAAAATGTCTACTTTGAATAGCCCCTTCTGTTGCAAGTAGAAATTTGTGTAATTCCACAAAGTACCATTGAATACTGCAGTTTCCATACAGGAAAAATAAACAATAAATTTAGGAAATAGAACTTCACAATGTCTGCCAATATGCTTATAGCCTAAGCATGAAAAAACAGCTTCCACTTTGTGCACTCTAAACTACAGCGGGAAATTGGGGGTAAATGTAAAGTTATAGTGGACGGGGTCTATTTCTATCAGAGTCGCGCAGTGCTGCCCAGTGGGTCGCACAGGATTGTGATTCGAGCAGCGCTGCGCGACTGAAACTGGTTCGCGCTGCGCGATCCACTGGGCTGCACAAACACACAGAAACTCTGCTCTGTCGCGATTCTTTTCAAAGGTAAGGTGCTGATTAATTTTTTTTTTTACTTTACAGCAGTGATTCCCTTAGTATGCGCTCATGGTCAGAGAGATTTCTTTTTTCCCTGTTAAAACAGTGTTTCCGTTGTGTGTGTGTGTGTGTTTTTTGTGAAACTTAAAAAGTGATTGCTTTAGTATGGGCTCACACCAGGTCAGAGAGATTTCTTTTTTCCCGGTTAAAACTGTTTTTCCGTGTTTGTGTGTGTCCGTTTGTTGTGAAACTTAAGTGATTCTGTTAGTATGCGCACATGCCAGTCTCGCTTTTTTCCGTTAAAACGGTGTTTCCGCTGTGTTTATGCGTTTGTTGTGAAACTTAAAAAGTGAGTCCTTTAATATACGCTCATACCAGTCTCAGAGAGATTTCTTTTTTTCCTGTTAAAACGGTATTTCCGTTGTGTGTGTGTGTTTGTTGTGAATCTTAAAAAGCGAGGTGGGGAGAGGGAGGAGGAGTGTTACTGTGTAAAACGAGGCGAGGGAAGGGGCTAATTCCACACACACACACGCACATACACACACACACACACACACACACTGCGCGCACCAACGGAAACACTTATCTGTCAGGATTTATTTGTACTTTTTTTTAAAGGTAAAGTGCAGATTAATTTGTTTTATTTTCATTTTATAGATTGTATTAATTATTTTTATGTATTTATTTTTTGGGGCTGTGGAACGAATAATTTGAGTTTTCATTATTTCTTATGGGAAATGATGATTTGGTTTACGAGTGTTTTGTAATACGAGCCCACTTCCAGAACGAATTATGCTCGTAATCCAAGGTTCCACTGTATCTATATATCTATACATATATATCTATAGAAAGCTGTCTACTTTTAAATGTAGCAACTTTAATAAAAAATAAATGTTCTCAGTTTAAGTAATCCATATAAATCTAAGGAGAGATACAGTCTTTCTGCCACAATTCATTCACTGATAGTGACCTGAGACAGGACATGCCCACACGCTGTTCACAGGGAAACAGTCAAGGTAATCTACATATAAGGGCACGCCCCCATACACACGCACACACAGTAGATCCGATAATTTTTCTGCGCGTGTGGAAGATGTTAGGCACTGTATAGGTTTCTGAAGCTCTACAGAATGGTCTGGACAGTGGGAAGAGTTTAGATTTACCTCAGAACAACATTAAGACTCCAACAGAGAACGAAGGAGGAGAATACAGCAAGCTGTTACCATAGGTAAGTTTTTAAATCTAATATAATCCTTATTCTGATAATCTAAAACTAATATTAATTTATTTTCCCTCATTTTCTCACAAGCTTTTGCCAGTTTATGTGAAAAATTGTCATTAAATGTCACTTCTATGGTTTGGTTAGCATGTAGATAACAAGGCTAAATCATGCTAACATATGCCTTATGTAGCTTAGCACAAACAGGTTAGCTCACAGGTGGCTAAGCTAATGCCTTACAATATGTATATTACAGATGGTTGTCAGTATCAGCTGTGGTGTAAATGTTTATAATATATTCACCCCGTTTTGGATAGCTTCATTTTATGGTAGCTATTTGGTTCAGTTTTTGGTTAGCTTATGACACTGCTACCTATAATGTTATTTAGCACAAACACTTCAGCTCCCGTTGCCTAAAATACTACCTTATGTATGTTTGTGATATTAAGGTGTAAATGTAAATCGTAATGCAAAAAGTATAAATCGTTGTATAACATTGCAAAGGTTTGTGTTGTCTTTATGCATGGTCAATAGTTATTGATGATTATTGACTAATTTTATTATCATCATGCATATGTTTCTTTTTCTTTTTTTATAAACAGTTGTGACCATGAAAATGGTCAGCCACCTGTTTTATAGAGACCAAATGCAAACAAGCAGGGAAGATACAGACAGACCATCACTATGTCATGGGAACCTCGGCCACGACTGGGGTCTGGATTCGGGACGGATCTCTTGTATTGACCACACGATAAGACTTCAATTGTGACTGCATACAGTACAACCAGCACATGGACTGACCTCAGATGCCAGGTATGTTACCACTGCTGGTCACAGGGTCTGTGTGAATTGCAAGTCAGTTTATGGTAAGCAGCCATAAACACCATGGAAATGCCAGGTATGCGATGTTCACTTGTGTCTTGAGTTAATCAAGAACTGCTTTTCGAGAGAGGCACAAAGATGTATGACTGTGTATAGGGTGTAAAAGTAGGTTTTTACAAACATAACACTCTTTCTTCATAGTGCACTGTTCCCACTGTTTAACCATGAATATCTGTTTGCACAGCCATATTTACAGTATGCCATAAATGTGCCTTCTGGGTATAAGATCATCTGTGTCCCTCTTACCTCAATCCTGGACATTTACTTTGCACTAGGTGAAAGAGGTGACATTTAGATGTTTATAAGTAAGAAAAATACACAAATGTCAGGACATGTCAGAACTACTTCAGAGCCCATAAACCTACAGACCCCTAAATAAAGAGTGAGGGCCAAGCTCACTCATTTACAGTACACTCCTGTGGTGTGAAAGTAACTGTGTGAAAATGTCCCTGAGAGACTGGTCTCATGTTTTGTTTTTGTAATTATTTTTTTTATCAAAACTTATTTGCTGTTCATTGCTAAGTAAAATCATATTGTTACAAATGTGCATATTGTATATATTGTTACATATTACACAATGTTAATATTGTTTGTGTTGGCCAATAAAGCTGATTTTATACTGATTCTGTTTTATATTTTACATATTCGATGACAATCTTTCATGTATTCTGGCTTTTATACCATACCTACATTAGATTGGGTGGTGAACAGCATAGTATCATGGCACTATAATGCTGGTCACCAGCATATCAGTAAAATGTATGCTGGTATGCTGTGGACCAGCATCAGTAAAGTGACCAGCATACCAGCAAAATGTATGCTGGTCACCAGCATACCAGCACCAAAACACAACATATGCTGGTATAATGGTCACCAGCTATGCTGGTCTATGCTGTTTTCTTTTCAGCAGGGTGGACAGTTTTTAATCAAATTATTTTTTTAAAGTATTTAAAAGTAATTAAAAGTATTTTTAGCAGTCTTACCGAGTTGTTCTTTTTGCTTGATGGAGGCTCATGATGCATGCCACTTTTAATAATTCCACTGTAAATTCTGTTGCATTTTTGTATGAATTTTAGTGTTTTAAATAAATTCCAGTGGAGTTTCAAGAAAAATACTTCTATGTGTGAATATTAGTATCAATTGATTTAAAACATTGCTGTAATGTAGTTAATCACAGTCATAGACTTTATATACAGTCTTATGCAAAAGTTTAGGCACCCCTTGATAAATAACAGATTTTGATGACTTTTTTTGAAAAGAAAGACACAGTCTCTCGTGGAAATGGAAAAAATGCACAATTTTTTCAGCAAACATTGATGCATAATTACATCTTATGCCATAAGTTGAACAAAAATAAAAAATGAAGACATTATTATGGCACTGTGCAAAGGTTTGGGCACCCTAAGAGTTCCAGAGTCTCAGATTCTTTTTACAAGGTTTCAGACCTTAATCAGCTTGCTAGATCTGATGCATGGCAACAGCTGTCATTAGTAAATGGCAATTTCAAAGCTTTACAAATACTTTAAATCTTCAAACCTTGTGCACATACTTGCAGACATTCAACAATCATGGCTTCCTCTAAGCAGCTGTGTAAAACTGTGTAAAAATGAAAGTTATTGATGCCCACAATGCAGGAAAATACTACAAGAAAATAGTAGTGTTGTCAGCTTGCAGTTTCAATAGTGAGAAATGTAATGTAAGAGATGGCAGGTCAGGGGAACTGTGGAGATCAAGATGAGATCTGGAAGACCAAGAAAACTCTCGGAGAGAACTGCTCGTATGCTGGTCAGAAAGACAAATCAAAACCCCCATTTGACTGCAAAAAAACCTGCAGGAAGATTTAGCAGATTTTGCAGTGCAATGATGCTTGCACAGACAAGACCTTCATGGAAGAGTCAGCAGAAGAAATCTTACCTGCGTCCCTATCATAAAATCCAACGTCAGAAGTATGCAACAGAACATCTACAGAAGCCTGATGCATTTTGGAAACAAATGCTGTGCACTGATGAGGTTAAAATAGAACTCTTTGGCCACAATCAGCAAAAGCATTTTTGGAGAAAAAAAGGGGCAATATTTCATGAAAAGAACAACTTGCCAAGTACAGTATTAAGCATGGGGGTGGATCTATCATGCTTTAGGGTTGTGTTGCAGCCAGTGGCACAGAAAACATTGCACGGGTGGAAGGAAGAATGGATTCCACAACATACCAGCAAATTCTGGAAGCAAACATCATACCATCTGTAAAAAAGCTGAAGCTGAAAAGAGGATGGCTTCTAAAACAGGACAATGATCCTAAAAATACCTCGAAATCCACTATGGAATACCTCAAGAGACGCAAGCTGAAGGTTTTGGAATGGCCATCACAGTCCCCTGATTTAAACATCATTGAAACTCTGAATATATTGATTGAAAACTGTATATTTTGAATCAAAACTATGAATATATTGATTGAAAATCAATTTATTCAAAGTCTGAATGAACTGAATGAAAAATCTGAATATATTGAATGGATTCTATATATTCTGAATATAATGATTACAAACTCAATATATATTGAATGAAATGTCAGAATATATTAAATGGATTTTGAATACAGTATATTGAATTAAATATGAGAATATTCAATGGATTCTAAATATATTGAATGAGATGTGAGAATATTTAATGGATTCTGAATATGTAGAATGGATTCTGAATATATTGATTGAAAACTGTATATAGCGAATGAAAAGTTTGAATATATTGTTTGAAATCTCTGTATATATTAAATGAAAAGTCTGAATATATTGATTGAAAAACTCTGAATATATTGAATGAAACCTGATGTCATCAAAGCACAGTCACCATCTTTAGGAAGAATGAGTGAGTCAGTGAGAAACCTAGTTGCTGCGATTCTGAGAAATGAAGAGATGATCAACACATTGGCATGTGCATGTATGGCCGATACTGAGTGCTGTTTATGGCACCACTTTGGGCCATACATGCCAGCACTCAGTATTGGACTACGGATGAGGAAATTTATTTACAATTTCACAGCGTTAGGCCAAACACAGTGGGCCTCACCAGCCAGACTGCTGATGGCCATCTAGTTGACAGTACAAGTATTGCTATCAAAGGAAACATCCCTTCCACTCCTCAGGAGCCGCCTGTATCAACCCCAGTGAAGGGCCCTAGACAGAAGAGGTAAATAATCATTTAAAAAGATTACAGTGTGAAAAAAAGTATGTTGGTCCTATATTGGAGCTTTAAACACATTTTCTGGCGGTACAGAACTACCGAAGAGATTTCCACACTCGAATACCTTTGTTTATATTTGCCAAGGTTTGAAATGATTTTTTTCTTCCGAATTTGTCAAAGCTGCATTTGGTTTTCCCAGTTGGTTTGCATGGTATTTAAGCCCAGCATTTCCTCGTTTTGTTGTGAAGTAGGCTATTACAGTTAGTTTCTTAGTTCTAATTAATCTCTCCCTCCATGGATGATTTTTGCTCTTTCACCTATTCTTGACTACGAGTTCGCCTTGTGTCTAATTTTTTGTTTGCCCATCAACTGGACTCTTAACTGCTTCGGCTTTATTCCATTTGATCTGTGTTTTGGTTTGAATACGAATCAGTGAGTGTATCCGTCTCCACTCTTGATACCAGACCTGAAAACACTAGTGTAAGTACCCGTCGTTGAAATTGTTACCGTTTTTTAATCCCAGGAGTCTGTTCTTTGTACGTCGCTTGACACATCCGAGAGGAATTGACACATCTAAGATGAGATCATCATGCTACTGTAATTACTGTAATTAATTGTGATGCAGCTAATTTGGTTCTTCGAGCACACCTGTTGTTGATGATTAGTATAGCTGAATTGAGTTATCTAGGATTGTTGTGCGTTCGTGCGTTGGTTTAAAAGGCGATATGCATTGACAGTAGAAACACTGATCACAACCCCTTCGATTGGTTGACGAAATGGTAAAAGAGCGAGCTCAATTTTTTTCTCAAGCGGAGCAAGAGCTTTTATTTGAGGGTATATACAGTGTGTATCTCAAATCCTATTTGTATTAATTGCTCTTTTTGTCATTTTTAATCTTTAATGTCAGAGCCAGCAGTGGACCAAGACAGCATGGGAAAAAGTAAAAGTGAAGTACAAGAACAAGTATAGTAAGAAGAAGTATATTGTCATGCTATGCTAAAGGATCCTGTCTATCACGCAATACACAAGGATTTTGAAAAACTCTAATCCTTACACCTTCAGTAACCGGTTGCTCTCTCATAAACGGTCAAGACATGGATGCGACAGATTTGAGAAAATTACCTCCACTTATATAGACGCAATCGGAGGATAGAATGTTACATATTATTAGACACACACAGAGATTAACACATGAATGATGACCTTAGACTTTTATCTTTGGGGTCATCTGAAGGCAATTGTCTATGGTATGAAGATATGAGATGTGCAGCACCTGAAACTACGGATACTGGAAGCCTGTGTTGGCATTTCTCCTGCGGTGTTGCTATCAGTGTGTGAAGAGCGGGAGAAGAGGGTTGCATTGACAATCCATCACAATGGGCAGCACATTGAACACATTTTATAAGTGGTCAGAAACTTGTACATAACTCATGAAAGAATAAAGTTACGTTAAAACCAAGCACACCATTGTTTTTCTTGTGAAATTCCCAATAGCTTTGATGCGTCACATGACCCTCTTCCTATTGAAAAAACTAAAGTTGGATCCAAGATGGCCGACTTCTAAATGGCCACCATGGTCACCACCCATCTTGAAAAGTTTGCCCCCTCACATATACTAATGTGCCACAAACAGTACGTTAATATCACCAACCATTCCCATTTTTATTAAGGTGTATCCATATAAATGGCCCACCCTGTATATATATATAGAAGTTTATTGTATATTCTGAATATCTAGGTTTTAGTGATGTAAATCAAATAGTGTTTATGCATTAATGTTGCTACCAGTAAGTAAGTCTTGCGATGTTTAAGTAAACCCCTTATCTGCAGTTTCTGAGAAAAAAAACTGCAGTACAGTGCAGTTGGAAAGCAGTACAATGCAATTGTATTTAAATATGATTCTGTAACAATGTCCATTACAAAAAATAACTGCAGTTTCTGGGATATAAACTGCAGTTTTACTGTGGTTTTGTGAAGTACAGTGAGGGGCAATGCAGTACAATATGCAGTTTAAATGCAGTTGGAATGCACTTGTATTAAAATATGGTTCTGTAACTTTGAGTTCATTGCTACAATATTTCTATATCAAGATAATTAACTGCAGGTATCCTGCACTGAAGTCCTGCAGTCCTGTACTGTACTGTAGCTGTTATCCTAACTAGATTATTCTTTTATTAGTAGTAGTAGTAGTAGTATGATAGGAGTTGTTAGCAGTTATTATTATAATTTTTGCTTAAATAAAATGTCTGGTAGACTATTATTATTGTTTGTTCCAAGATCACATCTGATCCTCAGTGACAGTTTGAACTATCACTCTTTAAAATGACAGTTTGATGCAGTCCCGTAGCGCGCACATGTGCAGTACAGTTCTTCAGCTGCACAGGCTGACCAAAACCACAGTTTGTGGATGTCATTATTGAGAGATTCATACGGGATGGAATACTGTATTATATTATATTATATTATATTATATTATATTATATTATATTATATTATATTATATTATATTATATTATATTATATTACTCTCTTATAGACTTTATTATTGTTAAACACTACACATTCATGACATATCAGAATTAAACCATGATAACATTTCAAAGCTCACCCAAGAAAAACTTGCCCAGTTGGAACAAGCTAGAAGAGGAGTGTGTTGTGGAGGACCTGAGCGGTAACCCCGTCACATCATTCAGTTAAATGGTGAGTAGGAACTTAAGCAACTTTAATTTTTACAACATTAAATATTATATATTTTTCTATTTTATATAACTAATTGTGTTGTATCGCTATACGGTGTTAAAGGCATCGTCGTAAATGTGTGCATGTTTTCTAATGATAACTTAGCCGCTATAATGTTCGCATGCTAACTAGGTTAACCTGAGGTAGCCCCCTGCTAGCATTGAATACATTTGTAAATGTATAGCCCAGTTTAACTATAAACCGCATAAATGCAAGTTGATTTCTTAATACAGTGGAACCTCTGATTGCGAGTAACGTGGTTTATGAGTGTTCCGCAAACCGAGCAAAGATTTGTAATTAATTTTTAATCGGAAACCGAGCAAGTATTACCCGGTATTGACACCGAGCGGCAAGTGATCACAACTGAGCCAATGAGTTTTCTCTCTCTCTTGCGCTGCGGAATTATGGGTGCTCGTCTCTTACTGGTATAATCAACATCTCCCTCTCCCTTCTATGTATGTCCGCGCGCGCGTAATTTGACACTGTCCCACACACACCGACATACACACACTCTCTCTCCTCCTGTGTGTGCACTTTCAAGCAAAAGTATGCAGTAACTTTTGTTTCTGATGTCATGCACTAAAATGTCCCCCTGCCACAGACTGCTCCCCCTTATCTCATAATTATGAGACACTAAGTCATAATTATGAGATCAGGATGTCATAATTATGAGATATTAAGTCATAATTATGAGATAATTCCTGTTTTTTTTTTTCTTTTGTGAATGCAATGCGCTTCCGTAGATTAGAGAGATTTTTTTTTTTCCCGTTAAAGCAGTGTTTCCGTTGTGTGAGTTTGTTGTGAAACTTAAAAAGCGAGGTGGGGGAGGGAGGAGGAGTTTTACTGTGTACGACGAGGCGAGGGAAGGGGCTAATTCCACACATACACATACAAATACACTTATCTGTCAGGATTTATTTTTTACTTTTTTTAAATGTTAAGTGCAAGTTAATTTTTTTTTTTGCTTTATATATATTGTATTAATTATTTTTTATGTATTTATTGTTTTGGGCTGTAGAACAAAATAATTTGAGTTTTCATTATTTCTTATGGGAAAAGTCTATTTGGTCCGAAGAAGTAGTTTGCTCTGGTCCCATCATTTACATCAAATTACATCAACATTTACATCAATTATATAAATATAATAATATATAATGACCACACATGCACTTTAAAACAAACCGCTCGAAAATTAGAACATAAATGGCGCTAAAACTAAATTGTTAGTATTCCAAATAGCATGGAAGGAGAGCATCCTGAACTATAAAAAAGCTCTAAGTGATGCTAGATCAACGTTCTCCACTCTTATAGGAAATAACAAAAATACCCCGAGATTTTTATTTAATACCGTAGCTAAATTAACTAAAAACAAGACCACTGCAGAAATCTAAACACACCATCATCGTGCAGTAGTGAGGATTTCATGAACTTTTTACAAACTCATAAATATTAGGCAAAAAATTCAGGCTTTAAACCCAGACAATTTAAGTAATACAGATAAACTAACCACATCACATCAGAACTTGAAGCGAGAGAACTAATTTCACTCATCTCTTCTTCAAAAACCTGTATATTAGATCCTATACTGACACATTTTCTCAAGCAGATAGTTCCAGCAATAACAGAAACCCTGTTGAAAGTAATTAACTGTTCACTCAACAGTGGGTATGTTCTCAAATCCTTTAAATTAGCAGTTATTAAACCGCTAATCAAGAAACCTGACCTTGACCCTTGTCAGCTTTCTAATTACAGGCCGATATCAAACCTTCCCTTTATCTCCAAGATTCTGTAAAAGGTAGTATCACAGCAGCTATGTTCACATCTACACAGAAATAGCATAAACAAACTGTATCGGTCAGGATTTAGGCCTCATCACAGCACAGAGACAGCACTTGTTAAAGTATAAATGACCTCCTATTGGCCTCTGATCAGGGTTGCGTCACTATACTTGTGCTACTGGACCTCAGTGCAGCTTTTGACACCATTGATCATAGTATTCTCCTTCACAGATTAGAAAATGTAGTAGGAATTAAGGTAACTGCCCTCTTGTGGCTCAGATCCTATTTGACTGATCGTTATCAGTTTGTAGACTTTAGCACTATTCGGAAGGGACTAGTTTTACTGGGGAACGTTTGAGTTTGAATTTTTTTCAGCCGACGTCTGTCATTTCATGTATGGATTCGAACGGGACTAATATCTCCGTGTTTATTACGGAGGTGGGCGTGTCTGTGTTTTTCATGTGGACGTTGCGCAAGACCACATGTTGAGGATGAGGATTTCTATTGGAGCGTAGAAAGCAGAAACTCGAGTACCGGCGCGCTAGAGATTGTACGGTAGTTCACGTTGACCAAAACACACAAGAAAACGCGTTTCAGAAAAAAAACATTTTCGGCAAACACAGACATTCACATTCGGACGGGATTAGATTTCTCAGAGGATCGCCGAGTTTGCTGAAAAACAGTAGGTAATTTGCTCTGGAATTTTTACAGAGGTCGTGTGAGAAAAAGACAGACATGGCAGATTCGGACGGGATTAAAATCACAAAGTACCTCTGTGAAACAGAAATTTCTCTAACATCCCCCAGTAAAACTAATCCCGTCCGAATAGTGCTTTAGATGGTGACCATTCCTCATGTTCTCAAGTTGTTCAGTTTTAGGTAAAAACGTAATTCGCAAACATGGTATTAGTTTTCATTGTTATGCTGATGACACACAATTATACGTCTCAGCAAAACCAGATGAGAAAAACCAGTTTGCTAAAACTGAACAATGTGTGCAGGACATAAGAGATTGGATGTTAATTCATTTTCTTCTGCTTAATCCTGATAAGACAGAAGTTCTGGTCATAGGACCACAAGTAGCTAGAAGTAAGCTTTCTGATCACACTGTAACTTTAGATGGCCTTTCTGTTCCATCAAATGCAACAGTAAAAGACCTTGGTGTGATTATAGATTCCAACCTTTCGTTTGAAGCACATAGTAGACAATATCACCAGGATAGCTTTCTTTCACCTTAGAAATATTGCCAAGATTAGAAACATATTGTCACTAAATGATGCAGAAAAACTAGTTCATGCCTTTATCACCTCTAGGTTGGACTATTGTAACGTCTTACTGTCTGGTTGTTCAACTAGGTGTATAAACAAGCTTCAGTTAGTACAGAATGCAGCAGCGAGAGTCCTCACTAAAACCAGAAGATACGAGCACATCTCCCCTATCTTATCTACACTGCATTGGCTCCCTGTGAAATTTCGCATCGATTTTAAGATACTAATTTTGACATTTAAAGCACTACAGTATTTGCGCCACAGTAATTGAGTGAACTGCTAGTGTCTTACGATCCGCCACGCCTACTTCGATCAAAGAATGCAGGCTGCCTGTCAGTACCACGTATTATTCAAACTACAGCAGGGGGCAGATCTTTTTCTTACAAAGCCCCAAAGTTATGGAATAGTCTTCCTATTAATGTTCGGGACTCAGACACAGTCTCAGTGTTTAAGTCTAGGCTAAAAACCTATTTATTTAGCCAAGCATTTTTGTAAATAGATTAAGCTTAGGTAAAGGAGCAGATCTGGGGGACTCATGGACGTAGAGTATTCTGATGAACTGGTATGCTTAGATGCTGTCTTCCCCACTCTCGTTGATCACTCAGGTTTGTTGACGGTGAGGTGATTGGTTGCTTTACATCACAGGGAGCCCTCATGTCTGTGTTTCCTTCTGGCTCTCCCTTTTAGTTATGCTGTTATAGTTAGTCCTGCCGGAGTCCCTGCTTGCACTTTGCACTAAATATACATTCACCTTATACATGTTGACTGTGACCATACCTAACTGCCATCTCTCCTTATTTTCTGTTCTCTCCTCTTCTGCTCTCTCCTCTCTCTCTCTCTCTCTCTCTCTCTCTCTCTCCTCTCCCTCTCTCTCTCTCCTTTCCCTCTCTCTCCTTTCCCTCTCTCTGTCTCTCTGTCGAGCTATACATGTCACTCCTGAGTTGCCAGTGATCCAGACCCCTCTGCCCTCTGGACCCGTCTAACCCGTCCTGGAGTCCTGCTTCTGGTTGGAGATCTCGTCGCATGGATGCCCCGTGTGGTCTGCCTGCATTTGTGTGGTGGCTGGGGATGGTTTCCCTGAAGACTGTCCTGTCATCGATTGATGCTCTGGGGACCTGTGACTTCAGTTGTTCGATAGCTCAGGACTGGAATCTCCTACAGTCTATCTGAGCCTCCAGGAACAAACTGGACTCCTTTTAATTTTAATTTTAAACACATCTCCTGTTATACCGAACTTCCAGTAAACATTATTATGCTGATCAATCCCTGCTATCCGTTATCACCCAGATGTTTTTCTTTGCCATTGTCACCGTCGTCCTCAGCTTGCTCATCAGGGACAATCTTATCATTTTGATTGATACACATTCACATTCCAAACAAAGTTTAGATTTTATCGTGTGTAATTAGAAAAGCTACACGTCTAGGGTTTTGTATCATCTTATACTTTGTGTTCTTTAAATTTTTAGTAGATTTATTAACTGAAATGAATGAAACTGAATGACCATAAAATTCAATCACTGTCAGGATGTGCTACTGTGTTGTAAGGGACCACCCCTAGAGGGCACTGTGTGCCCGATAAGTTTGTGTTTGTAGTTTTGTGTTTGTAGACTTTGTTTGTAGATTCCCAGAAGGTACCTCGGTCAGGTGATGAGGGAGGTCACCTGACCCGAGGTAGCTCATTAAACCTTCTATAAATAGCTGTTTGTTCTGGGAAACTGGGTCGAGCATTAGTAATGTCAAGTGGTTTAAGTTATGTTATGTTATACTCTCTTTCAAGTAGACTCTAGTTTTGTTATATTCTTATATGTCTCCAGTGTTTGTTTGCCTTTGTTTAGTTCCTGATATGTCTAGTTCCTTGTATGTTTAGTTATTTGTATTAGTATGTTTAGCCACATAAGTGCAGCACTAGTGTATCCGCTAGTGTATCCGCTAGTAGGCTTTAGCCGCTAGTAGGGTTAGTCGCTAGTAGGCTTAGCCTCCAGTAGCTTTAGCCTCTAGTAGGATTGGCCGCTAGTGGCTTTAGTCTCTAGTAGGTTGAGGCGCTAGTATGGATTAGCCTCTTGTGTGCTTAGCCTGTTGTGTGATAGTTCCCCTAATAGGTTCAGTTACTATCCAGCTTAGTTACTAACCCTCATAGTTACTAACCCAGTTAGGTCATCTTCCACATCAACGATAACCAGATTGGATACCAACCCGACTAACTACTAACCCATCCTGTCTCTAGTCTCCCCCGTCTCTAGTCTCCCCCGTCTCTAGTCTCTCCTGTCTCTATTCTCCCCCATCTCTGTTTTTGTCTTGTCTCTGTTCAGCTTCAGCTCCATGTTTCCTTGGTTCAACTCTGAGCCTGTGTTTTGCTAAAGAGCCTGTGTTTCGCTAAAGAGCATGTGTTTTGCTAAAGAGCCTGTGTTCATGTTTTGTTTTATTTTGTGATTAAAAAGACTCTTATGTTTAAATACCCTCTGTGTCTATGCCTCAACCTCTGCCCCCGCAGAGGCAGATATCAACCCGTATTACCACCCAGTTCGTGACATGCGTCAGCAGATGTCAAGGTTTTTTAAGAATAAAATGCGGTAGGCTGTTATGATCATCATAATTAACAAAGCCTTATGAAATACAAGTGAAACATTAAACTAATTTTCATTCACAGTACTAAAACTAGAGAGGTACATTTTCTGAAGAAAATACATTTTCTGAAGAAAATGTGAGTGGTGCTTGCCGTGGCAAAACTTTGGAGTCATGCTAGCAACATGCTAAGTACTCCAGCATCATGTTAGCGACATTATAATGATGTTATTAGCAACATGCTAATTTAGTTATCATAATGCTAGCAATATGCTAATCAGCTAAACATGATGCTAGCACCCTAGTATCATGTTAGAGACATTCTAATGATGCAGCTAGCAACATTCTAATATAGTTAACGTAATGCTAGCAACATGCTAATAAGCTAAACATCATGGTAGCAAGACGCTAAGCACCCTAGCATCATGTTATCGACATTCTAATGATGTTGCTTGCAAAATGCTACTATAGATAGCATAATGCTAGTGACATGCTAATAAGCTAAAGGTCATGCTAGCAACATGGTAATCTCCATAGCATCATTGTAGCAACTTGCTAATCATGTTATTAGTGAAATGCTAATACAGTTAGCATAATGCCAGCGAAATGCTAATATTGTTAGCATAATGCTAGCAACATGCTAACAGCATGCTAATGATGTTGCTAGGGCCCATGGCTTATGAGCGTCATGATAACTGCGAAAGACTGATTGGATGCCTGAGTAAAATGAGCCCTCCCCCGTGTCTCTACGCCAGGGGGATCAACAGTTAAATTCAGTTTCAAAGTTCCTATGGAAGTTACCATTGTATGTTAATTTTCCCCTGCTGGGGCAGTTTACCACTCGCCCATTAGAAAAGTCATGTCAAGGCCCCATTCCCCGAATAAGCGAACGATATGATACCTCTTTCATGGGTCTACATCGAACGGAAAGTGATTAGTCATGCACTAAATTCCCCATTATAAGTCAATGGGGCAAATTTGGGCACCTGTTTTGCCCCAGGGGTAAAACCTATACCCTCTTGCAGGGTATGTTCCAACACAGATTGCAAGCCTTGCGAAGTGAAGTACTACTATTATAATCTCACAGGTTTATTATTATTCCCTTTTATTATTAATTTTTTTCCTTCTTCTATACAAAAGTTTGGCAAATAACTAGTCTCGCACCGTTTGTCGTAGATGCATGGTTGAGGTGTCAAATCGTGTGGCTTGTTTGGGAATGAGGTGCTATGACTTTTCTAAGGTCCCATAGACTTTTCTTTAAGTCCCATAGACTTAACATTGAGACCAACTTTGACAGATTGTAGTGCAGAGAGGGAATTTTGTAGTAAAATTCCCTCTCCCACCCCTCAGAAAAGTCTTAGCACCCCAATCCCTAATGAGCCGAACTATTTGACACCTCTTTCATGGATCTACGACAAACAATACTGTAGTAGTTTTGCGCCAAAATCTGCATTATATGTCAATGGGGCAAATTTGGGCACCTTTTCTGCCCCGGGAGCAAAACTTATACCCTTCTGACACAGGGGTATCTACTGACACAGCTTGCGACCCTCTTCAAATGTGGTGAATTTGAGATTTCTACCAAATTCTCACTCTGCGCCTCAATCCGTCAAAGTTGGTCTTAATGTTAAGTCTATGGGATTTTTTCCCCCATTATATGTCAATGGGGCAAATTTGGGGACCTCTTTTGCCCCGGGGGTAAAACTTAAACCCTCTTACGGGGTATGTTCTGACACAGGTTACAAACCTCTTCACATGTGGTAAATTTGACCTTACTACAAAATTCCCTCTCTGCGCTACAATCCGTCAAAGTTGGTCTCAATGTTAACTCTATGGGACTTAAAGAAAAATCTATGGGACCTTAGAAAAGTCATAGCAGGACTAGTTACATGCCAAACTTTTGTACAGAAGAAGAAAAAATAAATACATAAAAGGGAATAATAATAAGCCTGTGAGATTATAATAGTAGTGCTTCGCTTTCACAAGCACCACTAATTACAGTACAAATTTAGAATTTACATAAATTAAATATAGACGTTTCTTATTTGCATCGAATTTAAGAAAAGTAAATGTTAACAAAGTGAGCCTTTATATTTTATCATGTGTAACAATTCCATAGCCAGAAAACAGACTCTGGGTGTTCATAAGAAAAAGTCGGTGTACCACAGTCATTGTCAGATTAATGTACTAAAACTATACTGTATAAGATACATAGCCTTTATAAGACTCCACTTTTATTTAAGTGCACTCACAATGATGACAAAACGTTATGATTTTGTAAAATAATGAAAGCAAATAGGGTGTGCTTTTCTTTAGGGGTTTTGTGTCAGAAACGCTGCATATATTTCTCTCATACACGTGAAAAATATATAATCATAGAAAGCAAAATGTCTGCTTTTATATAAACTAATGGAAACTAATTTCAGATTATGTAATTCGCGTTAAACATGAATTACAGATCTGGCTAATAAGAACGCACGTTTCTTGAAAAGGGATCTCGCGCGCTTTCGCGTCAGCTCGCGGGAAGCTGTGAAAATGCCGTTCATTACCTTTAGGGGGCAGTCGTGTTTCAATATGAAGTATTGTGTGTCTACTGAAGCCAAACATGCGTTATCTCTCTAACCCTAACCTATGCGCCCATTGATAACAAGCGTATTTATGTATTTATTCTTCACTTTATTCTCAATGATGATTCTTCTTTGACTGCGCTTTCTCCATTCAGTATTATTATCATTAGTAGTAGTAGTGAAAATTACAGCTGATTAACTATCTCTACAGTAGTTATAACAGCGGATTAATTTCACTTGGGCTATTTCTAACAGGCAATCTACTAAATAATAATAAATAGATAAAATAACCCATTTAACCCAGCGGTTTTAAGAGTGTAACATAAAAAATATTCCATTTGTAAAATAGCATAGGTGAAATTATATATTCTGTAAAAACAATACAACAAAGCTTATGGTAAATAAATTCTCAGACTACCTATTTACAGTACATGGAATTTTACGGGGTTGTCACTGAACGATTTACGCTGACAAAGAGCAATCTAAGAATAGTGCCAGCTAAACTTGTGCTACTGTTGTTTATTTACAATATTTGTTAATTCATTTTTTTTATTTAAATGAGGCTTGGGCTCCGAGATGTTGAGCCTACAGTATTTCCTACTGTACGTAGTCTAATCAGAGCTCTACCGCCCGTTCGAGTGTAATTCATAAATTATGTTTATAATAATGAAATGAGATGCCCTAAGTCGTGCTTTAAAATTAATCTACAATTCATTTCAAACCCGCGGCTCGCAGTTTCACTTTACAAAGGGCAGCGTTTTGATCAAAATGTGATAAACGCATGCGATTTATTGATTAAAATGCAGACATACTGCATTGATGTATGGATGTTGTTGATAAATATTTAAAATGATAATTAAATAAATAGCTGTCCATCTTTTTTGTGTTTATCTTTTCGGGTTTATTATACACTTCTGCACCACGTCATATAATAAATAGTTTTAAATGGTAGTAAAGGTACCATTTGGTCACGTACCAATCTGCATCAAACTGAGTAAGTAAGCATAATAATAAATAATGAATCATTATATTGTCACCCCATGGGTGAACATGACCAAATTACTGCATAAACACTGGAACACGAGGATTTAATAATTTAATTTTGAGCAAAAGGTGATAAACGCATGCGATTTATTGATTAAAATGCAGACATACTGCACTGATGTATGGATGTTGTTGATAAATATTTAAAATGATAATTAAATAAATAGCTGTCCATCTTTTTTGTGTTTATCTTTTCGGGTTTATTATACACTTCTGCACCACGTCATATAATAGTTTTAAATGGTAGTAAAGGTACCATTTGGTCACGTACCAATCTACATCAAACTGAGTAAGTAAGCATAATAATAAATAATGAATCATTATATTGTCACCCCATGGGTGAACATGACCAAATTACTGCATAAACACTGGAACACGAGGATTTAACAATTTAATTAAACACGAATATCCTTATCCAGTTACTGTAATCCCTCTTCTCACCTTTCATTCATGATAGGTGTGAACTTATCAAACCGGTTTCACTGATGGGGGAATTGGCAGAATTGAGGAGTTTAAAAAGAATGAACAAGACCGAGCAGACGTCTCTGCCTAAAATGTATTTCACCAGCAGACCATAAACATAAATAGAAACAAATAAAATGTTTAATGATATAAATTAAAGAGTATATCTGCACCTTTTGTAAAGTGAAAGTACGAGCCGCGACACAGCTTTATTTCAGTCATAAATCCACAATCACATTCCAGCTATTATTTACAGCCGTGGTCAAATAATGGATGAAATAATTATTCAATGCTGGACACAAACAGCAAAAAAGCCAGATGATTATTTTTTTATAAAAAGCCCGAAGCACTTCATGTTTATATTTGTTCCTTCATCTTCTGATGGTGCTCGACACATTTTACGTTTTAACGAAAACATGTTGACATATTCACGAATCAGGACATTCGTATAATTACTGTATATGTGCGCGCGTCTCATAGGTGTGTGTGCGCAGAGAGTTTGTGTATATGTGCGCGCGTCTCTCAGGCGTGTGTGCGCGCATTTCATATGTAGTTGTGTGAGCAGTTAGTAGTATATATAAATGTGTGACTGTTTCATATATGTGTATGCAAGTGTTTCACGTGTGTGTGTGCATGAGTGAAGTTTGATTTAAGCCCTATACGACGCCTCATAATTTAGGGCATCTCTTTCATCATTATGAACATAATATGAAGCACATATACGCAGATTCATCATAAAATATTATTATTGTAAAACAAAATAAAATTCATGTTTGGTTCAGCATTGGAAACAATATTGTTTTAGGCTAAATAATTATACACAATTCTTCGTTGTACAGTACTTGTCTGGCTTTTAGATAAAGTCCTTCCATGCGCCATCTGGCGGATATTCAGTGAAGCACAGCACATTTATTTAAGGGATCTCGCGGCATGTCGCGCGCCAAATTGCGTGATCTCGCGGGAAAAAGCGCGCATTCTTAATGGCCAAATATGTATAGGCGCATCTACTGCTGCAAAGATGACATGATTACCTTCATCGCTACAGCCGATAACAAAGAAATCACTAATTCATTAATGAATTATTAAAATGGTCAGAGTCAGTCTCCTTGCTGTTTTTCTCCGACGTGTTCATAATCATTAGACTACGTCTGCCGGTGAGCACTGCAAAACTTTATGCGTGCGGTTGAGCGCTGATTAGACTATGTAGGAAATTAAGAGGAGGCCGGTGGTCAACATCCCAGAGCCCAAACCTTATTTAAATTCAATTAACAAATAGTGTAAGTAAACAATAGCCCATGTTTAGAAAAAAACATTTTTATTTAGATTATAAATAATAACCCTGCATCTATTTTAGGTTTGCAAGCTGCAACTCTTCTTATATGGCTTTTCGTCATGGTAAATCGTTTAGTGACAAGCCTTTCCATGTAAAACAGGTTCATCTATATGAATACATTGTTTAAATGTATTTATCATGAGCTATTGATTTATGTAAACAACTCTATTCAGATGTAAATAAATGCTCATTGCTGTGCTTTTTGGGGGGAGGGACGTGCTGATTACGTTTGGTCTGCATGCTGTGATCTGAGAGAGAGCGTGTCACCTGAGAGGTGTCAATAGGTTTTACATGTTAATGAAAAGTCATGGGTTATTCAGTGAAACAGAGGCTCTGCTGAAAAAAGTTAGGCACATCAGTCACTTTTCACCAAATAAAAGGTCTTTCTTGGTGTTATAATTTATAACAGATATACAAACCGAACAAACTGTGTGCACTGAATGCTAAACCTAAATCAAATGTGTGGATTAATAAACCGAGGTGCGTGTTTCTTAGCTCTAACCCCGTTAAAATGGTATATTCAGCGAAAGGCTCTCCTGCGAGAGGTTGTGCTTGGGCCACTGAGCTTCTCCGGATTCCAAAATTGACATTGTTACCGTTTTTTAATCACTGGACTATATGAGGTGAAAAGTTTCCATATCATAACATGAATTGTATTGTTTTTAATCACCCTATACACAACCCATGATTTTTTATACTATTTTACAAATGGAAAATACAAATGGAATAATAATTTTCTTTGGTTTATTTATTTATTTATTTTATATATAAAATCTAAAATTAGAACATTCTATATAAATACCAAAGAAATTATTTTGTGTAGAGTGATTAAAAATAATGTGATGATAATTATGATGTTATGATAAGGAAAATCATGATTTCTTCCATTCCAGGGATTGAAAACGGTAACAATGTAAATTTTATAATCTATTTCAAATAAGGTTTGAAATTTGCACAAATTTAAGAAGAGGCCTGAAGCACTGCAGGTCTTCAGAAAGGCCACAGATCCAAGAGGGTCTTAAAGTGTATTTTAGTTTCTCTGAATGTACAGTATATGTGAGAACAGCTGATTCACACCCGGGGAGGGGTAAATTATTTGCATTTGAATGCCTGACATTGTAAAGCACACACAGTAAAATAACAACAACCTAGAATAAATAGGAGTAAGAGGACCTGGTTATACTTCATAAATATTATGAAGGTGGGAAGACACTGTTTTGTGTAGTTAACATCAAAGACAAAAAAAACTAAAACAAACATCAACAGCCTCCGCCAAAGAGTCTGGAATGCAGAGTAAAGGACGCGTCACACAGGTGCGATATATTATACTATAACCATATTATACCAAAGATTACCAGTTATAAATACCCAAAATAAAATATCTCTGCTGTTTTTTTCACATAGCCAGCGGTTGTTTTCAGAAGTTCTTTCCGAGGTGAGGCTGTGTTGGGCGGGGTACATGAGGCATGTACTGTACATGGGCATTGTCTGGAGCTCAAATCTCCGAAAACGTTAAATAGATGCTATCTAACAGATGGAGATTTTGAGCTGTACACACATGCATTCTAGCCTAAACAACTCTTAATACTACACTCTGTGACACAATAACAGTAATATTTTGAACATTTATTTATAATAAAACCATCTCTGCTCTTCAGGACTTCAGGAGCATGTGTCATCAGCAACCAGCTACATCAAGAAGTGCACCAATCATGTCACTGTCTCCAAGAACCTCATCTCACAACCATCCAGAAACCATAGATGTGGAGGTGCCTGCACTTCTGAAGACCCAAGACTCATCCATCACAGCGGGGGACAAGGTGGCCCTAAGAACAGCAAGGGCCAAAATTTACAATCAGAGAGGCAAAGCGTGCACACAGCCAGAGAATCCTCAACCACTTCAGGGACAGTGGTGATATACGGCGCATGTGGCTAGGTACACAAACCATAACCAACTAAAGGACATCATCACCTGACTGTAACAATGACGGCTCCCTTCCAGATGCACTGAACAGCTTCTACCCTCACTTCGACATGCAGAACGACATAACGATCAGGAGAAACTGTGGGGCTCATCAGCAAGAACCACGAGTCGGCACACAGAGAGGAAGTGCAGAGGCTAACGGACTGGTATAGGGACAACAACCTGTCGATGAACGTTGCTAAAACAAAAGGTTTCTCTTCACCGAGGTCTCTCTTCCTTCTATCGAAGACATCTAAACCACACGCTGCATCTGCAAAACCACCAACATTATGGCTGATCGGACATACCCATCACACTCACACTTCACCCTCCTGCCATCTGGTGCCAAATCCTTCGGACACTCACATTCAGACTGTGCTACAACTTCTCTTCACAAGCCATCTGTCACCTCAACAAAAAGAGACTGGACTGATAAACAAATGCAAACACACACACAATCACTCAGATAACTCAACTACCTGAAAACATTGAGACTTAACTGATAAACAACACACATGCAAACACACTGATCAACAACCATCTAACAAATTGTTCATAACAACCCATAATATATAATTGTATAATTGCTCTTTTGCACAATATCCATTACTTGTCATTTGCAAAAAAACTATTTGCTCATTGCTGCTACTTCAAAGGAATGTGTCCTGTTTGCTGTTTCTCCTCCCACTACCTCAACTCATTACGTCATCACCACAAAGTATTGAAATGTGTCATGTTGTCGCGTTGTCAATCTTGTTTGGACATTTCCCAAAATGTCGATCTGTCTTGTCTCAGCTAGTTGCTTAGTTAGCTAGTTATTTCTTGCTCATTTATGTTGTTAATTTATGTTGTATGTAGGACCTTGGGCCTGGAGGAACATTGTTTCGTTTCACTGTGTACTAACCTGTATATGGTTGAATGAAAATAAAAACCTACTTGAACTTGGTACCACACATAAAGCAAACAACAAGCTAAAGCCCCATGCTTTGTGTTCACCCGGATGTGAAAGCCTACACCTAGACATTGAGGCACGCCAATTGCTAGAATGCTGCGGTCTGGTCCGCCATTTCCCCATGGATTTGGTGCATCTCTTCTGTCCCTGCTCACCGCTTACAGAAGGAGTCCTCATTATTTTCTTCTATAAACTATAAACAAAAACTTTTCTATATTCATAGAATTTTTGTTGTTATATTCTTATTTCATATTTAACTAAACATTTTCTTATCCATACTTAATTTTTAGGGCCCAAGCACTGTAGTGCGCAGGGCCCTATTGTTCTTCTAAGGATTATTAGGGCCCAAGCACTGAGTGCGCAGGGCCCTCTTGTTTTCGTTAGGATTATTTTTATTTTTAGGGCCCAAGCACTGTAGTGCGCAGGGCCCTCTTGTTTTTCTACGGATTATTTATTAGGGCCCAAGCACTGAGTGCGCAGGGCCCTATTGTTTTCGTTAGGATTATTATTTTTTTTTAGGGCCCAAGCACTGAGTGCGCAGGGCCCTATTGTTTTCGTTAGGATTATTATTTTTTTTTTTTTTCTTTTTTTTATTATTTTTCTTTCAATCATCCGGGCACTTTCGGGCCTCTTAACATACTCAAAAACTCACCAAAATTTGCACACAGATTGGAATCTGCGGCCAACAGGTCCTCAGTGGGGATCGGCCCGGGGTGTCGCACACGCCCCGCACAGCGCCCCCTAGAGAGTCTTGCCTTATAGCTCAGACACACTTGCACGTATACTTATAAAACTCGGTGAACATTTAGATCTCATCAAACTGAACAAGTTTCGCGCTGCATGTCATCAGGTCTAATCAACAGGAAGTGAGTTTTTTTGAGTTGTTTGCAAAACGCACCCAATGGAATGTGATAAACTCCTCCTAGGAAATTTTTACAATTCGCCCCAAACCAGCTAAATATGATCTAAACAAGTTGCTGATGCAAAATTGCAGAGATCTTTTTGATACCTCGAACGGTTCGGCTGTGGCGACGCTTTAAAATTATGGCGAATAAAATGAAACAGGAAGTGGTTAATAACTTCTGTGTACATTAAGTTATGCACATGAAAGTTTACAGGTATGTTAAGAGTAGGAAGCTGATCACATCATATGACAATCATGAGTCTATGTCATAGCGCCACCAAGTGGCAGCAGGACATGTGTCACTTTTGGAAATCAGTAATATTTTGGCCTTTACTTTCACCTGATTTGGTTCAAAATCAGTCAGAATAATGAAAAGACATGGGTCATTTGAAATCATGAAGGATTTTTTTCTAATTTGAATCGCGTTGCTATGGTGACGATTTAACTCAAGAAAAAATCGAAGAAAATTATTCTTCTCGTATCTTACGAGTGGAAAGGCCTACGGTTCCAAAATTGTATGGGTGTAGACTCTCACTGATTGTGAGGAAGCCCTGAGAGCCTGGAGCCCGGGCGTGCCACAGGGCCTGTACAGCGCCCCCTGGAACATTGTAAAGTTTAAGCTGCATAACTCATATCCACTTTCACATATATGAATGAGACCCAGTATAAATTTAGATCTCATTGAGGTGAACAACTTGCATACCACATGTCATGGAATCCGCTGAACAGGAAGTCGGTTATTTGGCGTTGTTTGAAAAACGCACCCATTGGAATGTGATATACTACTCTTACAGGATTCATATGTTTTTGACCAAACAGGGTCTAATATAATCTCAAGACATTGAGGATCTAATATTGTGAAGGGCTGGTTGATATCTTAAACGGGTCGGCCGTGGCGAGCCCTTAAACCTATGGCGAATAACAGGAAACAGGAAGTGGCTAATAACTTCTGTATAAATTGAGTGACATTCATCAAACCTCAGCAGTAGGTTAAGAGAAGAGTCCTGCTCACAGTGACATGGGTCCCGTGAGTCTCAGTCATAGCGCCACCAACTGGCAGCAGAAAGTGTCTACTTTCAGAAATTAAATTCTTTTGTGGCTAATGTTCAGCAAATTGGCTTCAAAATCAGGCACAATAATTGGAAGACACGGCTGATGTCACATTGTAAAGGACGTTTTGATACGTTGAATAGTATTGCTATGGCAACATATAATTTTGAGCAAATATAAGATACTTATATCCACCAAGTGGAAAGTCCTAATGTTCCCAAACATTTTAGGTAGAAAGAACAACTGGTTCTGAGTAGATTTTTTGAGTTTCATGTTTTTGTGATGCTCATACAGCTCCCAACAATTTTTACAGTATATTTATCAGCCTTGGTCTGAACTGTCTCCACTGACTCCTGCAGTAATAAAATATGTCCAGTAGATGGCAGTAGTAGGCAGGTATTCTGCAATCAGGTCTTTCCTCTTCTCCTTTACTATGGCTTCATCTTTACAATTTAAACATATGCAGAAATCATAAAAAATAAACAATACAAACATTTAAATTGCCCACTGTACAACATACACACACACATTATATGTGACATCACATTCAGGAACATCCTTAAACTTACACCGATAAATTATTCATAAGACACATCACCAATATTAACACCAGACTCACACACCATACACAC